>LGRX02026744.1:0-48459 GCA_001247695.2 Cymbomonas tetramitiformis | reverse complement strand
GCCGGTTGCATCTCCGCGTTCACGGTATAGGAAAATAGTTTGTAGGATGTTAGGAGTTTTGTGCGAGTAACTAGTTATATTTAACCTTTAAGTATTATGTGTTCATCAAGTATTTTATGCATGCTTTCGTCGATGTTAAGGTTTCGTGCCAACCTGGTTTGTAGTGAATTTTATAACGATAGGGTGGATAGGCTGAAAATAATACGTGAATGTAATACGTTCATGTATGTTTAACAGTTCCGTCGTTATCGTTTGTTGAAAGATGATCTGCCCTTGCTTGCTTTGTTAGCATGCACAATCTTTGTAACAATGCTTTGCCTTCCTCCGCCATGCGAGAATCTCATGCCCAGCGATAGCACGAACGGCAGCATTTTCGGACTCACAAGAGAGTACATAGACCTGCTAAATAATCACGTGCGTGGACCTGCTTGATTATCTAATGGACCCGTGGAATAGTCACATGGACCCATCGAATAATAATGTGGACCCGCTTAATAGTCACATGGACCCGCTAAAGAATCACGCGGACCCGCTTAATACCCACATGGACCCGCTAAATAATCAAATGGACCCGCTAAATAATCAAATGGACCCGCAAGACAATCATATGGACCCGCTTGATAATCACATGGACCCGCTAAATAATCAAATGGACCCACAAGACAATCATATGGACCCGCTTGATAATCACATGGACCAACGGAGTACTCACTTGGACCCGCTTAATAATCACACGCACCCGCTAAATAATCACACGGACCTGCTTAATGCCCACATGGACCCGCTGAAGAATCACGCGGACCCGCTTAATGCCCACATGGACCCGCTAAATAATCACATGGACCCGCAAGACAATCATATGGACCCGCTTAATAATCACATGGACCTGCTGAGTAATCATATGGACCCATCGAGCGAGCGCCCAAACGGGCGGGGTCCATGCTGGGTCCATGTGATGCATTCCCTACGGGTCCATGCGAGGTCCATGCGTCGCATGGACCCGTAGGAATGTCTGACCATCGGACCCATGTGGCCCTCACCGGTCCATGTGGGGTCCATGTGATGATAACTGCGTGGTCCCCGTGAAGTCCATGTGATTGTACCTACTGGTCCATGCGGGGTCCATGTTGGGTCCATGCGTCGCATGGACCCGTAGGAATGTCTGACCATCGGACCCATGTGGCCCTCACCGGTCCATGTGGGGTCCACATGCTACGTACACACTAAGAGGTATCACATGGACCCCACATGGACCCGTAGGGAGGGTCCATGTGAGGTCCATGTGACTGAAAACCGTATGGACCCCACATGGACCTTCAGTGGACCCCATATGGACCCCTAGGGAGAAATGTCTGACCGTTTGGGGCATGCGAGGTCCATTCCAAGTCCACGGGGGTCCACGTGAGGTCCATGCGGGGTCCATGTGATTTGTGAATCACATGGATCCGTCCCTATTTGGTAGGGCCTCTGGACCTCTATGACTAACCCCCGAAATTCCTGCAAAGGTTTTGCAGGCTCTTCTCGCCCCCCTTAGCCCCCCCGGCATGCAAATTACCCCAAGGTACCTGCTTGACCCCTGTGCACCGAAATATGGCCATTGGGCCTACGCTACAGCTCGCACAATGCAGCTGAATCACTACCCCTGGGCTTCCCTCCAGAATTGGAGGGCAAACCGTCATAGAGATATCGGGGGCCAGTCACCTTTAATTTCAAGGGGTCTACGGCCACCCCAGGGCCCAAGAGGGGTTGATTGGACCTCCAAAGGGCTTAGTAGATAAGTTATGATGATTTCCTACCGGGGATGCCGATTTTGAAGTTGGGTCGATATCTCTATGACGGTCGAGTTTTCCCCGAAAATCGATACCGTTTTTGACTTAGTCGCGTAGACCTCCCACGAGTGCGAGCCACGGGCTGTCACCCCACTATTCTGCCACCACTCTACCCCCCCACCCCTCTGGGTAATCTTGGGGATGTCCTGTGGTGCATTTGAGTACCTTGCACGCCCTTAGACCTCAAGGGAATCACTCCAGAGCGGCCCATCTGCTCACCTACCCACCACACCGAGGACCCCCTCTGGACCTCTATGACTAACCCCCGAAATTCCTGCAAAGGTTTTGCAGACTCTTCTCGCCCCCCTTAGCCCCCCGGCATGCAAATTACCCCAAGGTACCTGCTTGACCCCTGTGCACCGAAATATGGCCATTGGGCCTACGCTACAGCTCGCACAATGCAGCTGAATCACTACCCCTGGGCTTCCCTCCAGAAATGGAGGGCAAACCGTCATAGAGATATCGGGGGCCAGTCACCTTTAATTTCAAGGGGTCTACGGCCACCCCAGGGCCCAAGGGGGGTCGATTGGACCTCCACAGGGCTTAGTAGATAAGTTATGATGATTTCCTACCGATGCCGATTTTGAAGTTGGGTCGATATCTCTATGACGGTCGAGTTTTTTCCGAAAATCGATACCGTTTTTGACTTAGTCGCGTAGACCTCCCACGAGTGCGAGCCACGGGCTGTCACCCCACTATTCTGCCACCACTCTACCCCCCACCCCTCCGAGTAATTTTGGGGATGTCCTGTGGTGCATTTGAGTACCTCGCACGCCCTTAGACCTCAAGGGAATCACTCGTCCAGAGCGGCCCATCTGCTCACCCACCCACCACACCGAGGACCCCCTCTGGACCTCTATGACTAACCCCCGAAATTCCTGCAAAGGTTTTGCAGACTCTTCTCGCCCCCCTTAGCCCCCCGGCGTGCAAATTATGCTGGATGTGACACACCGACAGTCAAATCTGTCACTTGTCACTTCCTATAGTAGGCTGGGTGACCGTCACCAGTAGACGGGAAACACCCGTTAGTATTTATGTGTACCTCTTTTATCAATCTGGGACTTTTTACCGTTCTGATATCGAAACCCTTAACTCAGGGTTTATTCTCCGTTATCCGATATATACACACCCGACTATATATCTGACAGGTTATGGGCCCACCACGCTTCCACTGCCCAAGGTACCTGCTTGACCCCTGTGCACCGAAATATGGCCATTGGGCCTACGCTACAGCTCGCACAATGCAGCTGAATCACTACCCCTGGGCTTCCCTCCAGAATTGGAGGGCAAACCGTCATAGAGATATCGGGGGCCAGTCACCTTTAATTTCAAGGGGTCTACGGCCACCCCAGGGCCCAAGGGGGGTCGACTGGACCTCCACAGGGCTTAGTAGATAAGTTATGATGATTTCCTACCGGGGATGCCGATTTTGAAGTTGGGTCGATATCTCTATGACGGTCGAGTTTTTCCCGAAAATCGATACCGTTTTTGACTTAGTCGCGTAGACCTCCCACGAGTGCGAGCCACGGGCTGTCACCCCACTATTCTGCCACCACTCTACCCCCCACCCCTCCGGGTAATTTTGGGGATGTCCTGTGGTGCATTTGAGTACCTCGCACGCCCTTAGACCTCAAGGGAATCACTCCAGAGCGGCCCATCTGCTCACCCACCCACCACACCGAGGACCCCCTCTGGACCTCTATGACTAACCCCCGAAATTCCTGCAAAAGTTTTGCAGGCTCTTCTCGCCCCCCTTAGCCCCCCGGCGTGCAAATTACCCCAAGGTACCTACTTGACGCCTGTGCACCGAAATATGGCCATTGGGCCTACGCTACAGCTCGCACAATGCAGCTGAATCACTACCCCTGGGCTTCCCTCCAGAATTGGAGGGCAAACCGTCATAGAGATAAGCGCCATAAAGCTCTTGCCTTCATTCTTCGGACATTCTCTCGTCTGCTTTCAGTGAGCGACACTCATTTTTCTATCCCAGGTGTCTGGGTTCTCAATCATGTAGGCACGCAGAACTGGATGCGTCACTGTATAAGGCGAACGAAACCTGGTAGACGTGCACACTGCCTTCGTCCTGGCCACTTCATATTTTTAATCACCTTGCTACGCGGCCGTGCGAGTGGGCTACTGGCTATCGTTCTCTTCACAGCTGCGTAGCTGCTTGAATTGCTATCGGAGTTTCCACAGTGGTTGCCGTCGCCTCATCTCCGAAACGGAAAATGCCAAATAGAATCTTCAGAGAGCTGTCGACCTTGGGACTACTGTTTTGGAAACAACCGATTTTAACAAATGCCGGCTACATCACGATTCATGAACATGCGGATGCAGGATGTGCAAGTCAGTCAGGTTCTTCCACTACGAGCTGCTCAAGCTTGAGTTCGTGTGCAAGCTGGGCATACACCGCCTGTTCTTCCCAGATGTTTATGTATTCAAGTGGATATGCCACATCGTGGGGCACGAGGTGTTGCTCGTTGAATACTGATGCTGGTGGCTCTAGCAATTCAAATTGGGATACTTATTCAGTCACAACAGGTAACTTGCTTCTCTAGAAGGTTCCGATACAGCTCCGAGTTCATATGATAATGCGTATTCTTCAACGTACATGCGCATTTCTAAGTGCTCGACCGTCTTGCAATTACTCTGTAAGCCATGGCGACCGCGGGGATGGTTTATCGTGTCTGTTGCTACTATGGTATTCTGATAAGTAATGTTCTCGATCACTACTAACGTGACGCGTGCAGTTGCTGCTAGGACCTTCCTCGATGTAACCCCCACTTACTCGCCAGCAACATTTTTGAACTGCCTACGTGGCGTGGTAGTAGAACGAAAGTGACACTCAGAGGAAGGTCCATCGCTCGTAATATTTCTTTTTACTTTTTGTTCAGTGTCTGCGGAACCATGGTGGAAATTCTGCGCGTGATTGACCTTCATAAGATCAGATGCTACGCGCGAGTTTTGAATATACAATGTTTTGTTTTCAGCGTGAAGGCTTCAGCGTGGTTGCTATTTGAGTTGCGACGTTTCTGGCGCAGGTGCTTGCACGGCAGCTTATCCGTACGTTTACAGGCCCACAGAAAATTACGATTATTGTTGTTCTACTTGCGCCGATTTTAATGGAAACTCAAACATAAACTGCAACGCGGAATTGTCTGCGCGTGCAGCCTCTTGCAAAGACAACGACTATCAAGAATGTTCGAGCCCTCCGTGCTCAGACTGGGATGCAGGTAATCAAAGGCCGAAGTCTAATATTACTTTAAAAGTAGAAGTCGAGGAGTTTAAACTGGGTCAATGCAGTTACGGAGGGTCCAGAAACGTCACTTTTCGGCCAAAAACAAGTTAGGGTTTGGGTTTCCAACCTGGGTTCGTAGCATGCGAACCGTCACAGGTATGAACGATCTGAAAAATACGTATTTTTTTTCAGCTCAATTCCAGTTCACCGAAAGTGACGCTTTGGTGTCCGTTTTGCGATCGATGTCACGACTTCAAAATTTCGGTTCGAGTTTTAGGGATTGTTGCATCGAACTACAATTGAGCTGAAAAAAAATACGCACTTTTCAGAACGTGAATACCTGTAGCGGTTCGCATTCTATGAACGCATACCTCAAGTGTTTTTTTGCAGTTTTCTATATATAATACAACTCTAACTTTCCAGGCCGTTTCTGGACCCTCCGTACCTGCAATGACCCAACTTCGGTGACTGGCACATCACCAAACTATCACATATTTGAATGGAGGACACAAAATCACTTTGTTTCTTATCATCACTTTATTCATTTATATGCATATTCATTTTATATACATATACATATACGTATATGGTGTAGAGACCAGGCAATGTTAGAGACCAGGCAATGTTAGAGACCAGGCAATGGTAACACCCTAACACTAATATAATAATCTGAAGTTATCAATATTGAAGGTCTAAGATTAATGAAGAGTTCCCATGCCAGATTTTGGCAGTGGACTCTTGGCAACAAGGATGGGAGTAGAAAGCAAGCTATGTGATGAAAACAACCTATCGAAATGCAGTAGTGGTCTCTGAGGCATGCTGACTACTTCGGGTTGGATTTGGCGAGCTTCTTGGCCTCGTTATAGTTCTTGCCATAGCATGGCTGACACATTTTCTTCGAATGGATCTTCGGAACAGGTTTTTTGCAACGAACACAGATAGGTGCATCGGGTCGGTCGGCAAGGTCAAGATAGAGTTGAGCTAGACGAGCCTCTTGGATGTCATAGGACTTCTGGTAGGTGGCCTTATCACGGAGCAGGATTTCCTCCATCTGCTGGAAGGAGCTCTCTCCACAACGCTTGAAGATGTGGATCTGGCGTCGGGAGATGGGCTTGTCACAAGGTGTGCCCCACAGGATATCCTTGTACCGGATGGATTGCTTGCCAACTCCCTCGGTCATAATGAAAGGGCCTTTGTTGACGGGCGCGATGAGCTTGGAAGTGGAGACGGCAGCAGCGACGGTAGGACGGATGCGCACCAAGATGAGGTCACCGACGCGGGCATGGGTGTCCTGTGTGGGAATAGGCCATGGGGTCAAAAAGGATGTCATTCAAGAGCAATTGAATGTCAACCTCGTCCCATCCAGCATCTAGCGCAGCGATGTAGAAGGGGTATTCGGTATCGGAATCGTCGGATACAGGTTGCCAAGGTAGGACAGGAGGGTCATAACGGGGTGCGTGCTGTAGACGGATAGGATGGTGGTGAAAATGATATGCACACGGCACGGTTGGCGGGAAGGAGTTCTGACGATGGCGTGCGGTATGAGTGGGAGAAGGAGAGATGCACGACGGTCGTGGGAATGATACCTTGACTTTGCTTTTGCCGTCATATTGTTTTTGATATTGTTCTTGGTAAAGGTCGGCCTCTTTTCGGATTCCGTGTTGGATGGCGAATGTGTCCTCCAGGGTGATTTCGATAGGGGCAGGTCCGTGCTGGGTGGAGGAAGATGCCCCAGAGGAGGAAACTGGGTGCTCGGGTTGTAGAGCCGGGATTGTGGTAGAGAGCTGCGCTCGGGGTGTTTTCCCATAACGGTATTGCCAGGGGGAACAACCTAGGGCACGGTTGAATTGCTTGCGGCGGATGTTGACGGACTTGATGTGAGCTTCAAAGGAGGTCAGATGTGGGTACTGGATGAGAAGGGAGCGCACAGAAGCATGATGAGGTTTGTGGGCGTTCTCGATGGCACCGTTTTGCTGAGATTCGCCTGGTTGGATGAAGCGGATTTTGATGCCGTAGACATTGGCAACCATTTGTAGGAAATGCGAGGCAAAAGCAGGGCCGTTGTCACAACGAACGGCGTCGGGGGGGTCGTATTCCTCCCAGTTTTTCACCATGGCGGCCATGACAACATAAATCTTTTCGGTGTTGCACAAGTAAACCTCCTCCCACTTGTGGTTATCGATGACATGAAGGATACCGTTTCCCCCTTCGTTGTCGGCGGTATGGTCCCAAGATTGCACTACCTCCCCTTTCGGAGGAACGATGGCAACAGTCTTGCGCATGGGCGGAGGGGCCTTGTTGACGATGCAAACAGGGCATGCAATGTTAGTGTAGGCGCTGAAGGGGATGTTGGCAATGTTGTTGGCTCGTAGTTGGTACATGATTTGGTCCCGGCCTTTGCAGGTAGCACTCAGGTGGGTGTTCAAGACCACGGTAGAGACAAGGTGTGGGGGGGTGAGGATTATCCAACGAGGAGGGTCGTTCTCGGAGCGGCGCGCAACAGGACACTGCTGCAGGAGCCAGGTGTGAAGGACCTCGACCGAGAGCTTGGTGTCCTCTTCAGTCACGGGTGGAGAGGAAGAAGGAGGGGGTTGCAGGACAGTGAACAGGTTTAGAGAAAGTTTTCCGCCACCATAGATATTGGAGGGGACGTTCTTACGTGCACGTGAGGTAGAAGGGGTAGACGGTGTCAGAGAAACGAGGTCCTTGAGGGACTGGTACTTGTCTGGGTCGGTGATGGCGCTCTAGTGTTGAGGCGCATAAGAGGAATGTCGATGCGTTTGATGACGTGTGGCAGAGGTTGGGGGTGTAGTAGAGGGTGTGGCAGGGGTGTTGGCGGGGGTGTGAAGGTTGTGGATTGTCGGAGGAGGGAGATCTCGTCGGGGGGCAAGTTGGAGATCATCATCGGAGTCTGATGCGCAGAAGGCAACAGTTGGAAAGAGTAGGGCAGCAGTGGCGGCAAGAGGAGTGAAGAAATTTGGTGTTTGATGGGCGCAAGAGTCATGGTGTCGGAAAAGGGTGGAGGTGCAGAATGCACGGAACTGCTAAGGTGAAGGAGGTGCAGGAGAGAAGGTTGGGGAAATGTATCGACGAGCCGTTTGGGGCACCGATACCGATACGGTACTGGGAAGGAACTTGAGGGGTTGCTTGATGGGTTGCTGTAGGAGAGGATGAAGGAACCGGGTGAAGAACATCGCTGGTCCGTTGAGGATAGAATAACCTGCAAGAAAAACACATACAACCGAGAGGAATATGAACACTTATGTTACGCGGCACTGACACCTTCTAGGAGAAGAGAGCAAAGACACTTGTGTTGGGGCCGAGGTGGTGTCATACAGCCGAACAGAGGGCTCCGAAGTGGTGTCATACAGCCGCACAGAGGGCCCCCCAGTTGGTGTCATACATCCGCACAGAGGGCCCCCAGGTGGTGTCATACAGCCGCACAGAGGGCCCCAAGGTAGATCTGAAGACTTAGGGAGGGCAAATCCAATTCCAATTTCCAATTTTTGAAGATGCACCCACTATTAAAGCAGGCAGAGTGACACATACAGGGACACTCGGCTTGAGATGCTGAGTGCACCAATGTGCTTTGTTTGTGGGTACCCTTTCTAGAATATGCTAGAAAGGGGAAATCCAATTCAAAAATCCAATTTTGTAGCGTGCACCCACTTTCAAAGTAGGCTGAGTGACACATATACAGGCATTCCGGCTAGAGTTGCTGAGTGCGCCTGTATAGTTTGTTTGTGGGTACCCGGTGTAGAACATGCTAGCGAGAATGCCAAATCCAATTCCAATTTCCAATTTTTGAAGGTGCACCCACTATTAAAGCAGGCAGAGTGACACATACAGGGACACTCGGCTTGAGATGCTGAGTGCACCAATGTGCTTTGTTTGTGGGTACCCTTTCTAGAATATGCTAGAAAGGGGAAATCCAATTCAAAAATCCAATTTTGTAGCGTGCACCCACTTTCAAAGTAGGCTGAGTGACACATATCGAGGCATTCGGCTAGAGTTGCTGAGTGCGCCTGTATAGTTTGTTTATGGGTACCCGGTGTAGAACATGCTAGCGAGAAGGCCAAATCCAATTCCAATTTCCAATTTTTGAAGGTGCACCCACTATTAAAGCAGGCAGAGTGACACATACAGGGACACTCGGCTTGAGATGCTGAGTGCACCAATGTGCTTTGTTTGTGGGTACCCTTTCTAGAATATGCTAGAAAGGGGAAATCCAATTCAAAAATCCAATTTTGTAGCGTGCACCCACTTTCAAAGTAGGCTGAGTGACACATATAGAGGCATTCGGCTAGAGTTGCTGAGTGCGCCTGAATAGTTTGTTTGTGGGTACCCGGTGTAGAACATGCTAGCGAGATAACATGGCAGATAACAGTGGGTCTACAAGCACTTGAGTTGGGCACACGAACCAGATTATGCACAAGCTTTACGCTTGCTACGGCGAAGTATGGGAGTTGATGTAGGAGGCTTGGCAACGGACTGCCAAGATGGAGGGCCAGAAGGGAGTTGGTGACGATCTTTGGAATCAATGTCCAACTTCAATGGTTGATGGTTTGCGCGGAGGCAGGTGTAGCAAATGCAGATGACCTGCAAGTAGACCGCAAAAAGGTTCAAACCCTGAGGGCTTGCGTCCAGAGGGTATGCACGCAGGGATATTGGCGTCGGTGAACATGAACATCGCAAGTAGTCAAATGTGAGCCCATAGTTAGATTCGCAGTGGTCGAATTAGGAAAGTTTATACGGATCAGGTTCTCATTCGCCAAAATGGGGAAATCAGCCCGTAGGACACTATAATGTGGCAAAGTTGCCACAATGGAGATGGAGCCTGGTGGAGTCTGTGCGTCGGAATTAAGTGATCAGGAACGAGGGCTAGGAGCTAGGAAACAATAATGATTGTAAACGCAAAAAATAATGTGTTGGTCGCAGGTTGAACAGTGCGCTGGAAGTAGGGAATCTGAAGCGCGCCGGAAGTAGAGATAGCACAGGATTGGGGACAACAGGTCACGGCGTGTTTGGAGGTCTGGGTGGTAGGTACCTGAGGTTGGAAGAAAGCGTTGACCTTGAGTTGTCCAGGAAGGACCGGAAACGGTTTCTTGGGCATATAGTTTTGTTATTAGCCAGAGACACGGCGTTTTATCAAGGCCTTCTTCTGTCGCGCGGATTCTTCAAGGAGCTGTTGCTTCAACTCGGCGATAGTGTAGATATGCACGCTAGAAGAGTTATGTTCTGTGCAACACACCCGCCCTGAACTGAGTTAGAGAACGATTTTGGCGAAGATAATGACGTCAGAAGTAGTATCCACGGACGGATGGTGCGCGCACCTTCGAAGGTACTGACCGGTTTGATGTCAACCGTCTCGAAGTTGTCGTTGATGTAAACAGAAGGTAAACTATTGCGACGAATCCGTTCGGAAGAAGGCCTCTGATGAAGGAGACGATCCGTCTGTAAAAGGGAATACAATACGGCTTCGTTAATACCGTCTTTAGCCTTGGTTACTCGCTGACTCCGGGAATGCAGCATAACCACCGACCTCACACGACGCACTCGCTTCTCACGCTGGATGAACGCCACGAAAATTGTAGGTAAGTACGTAGGGACGCACCCTCTTGACGGTGGCGCGAAGTTTCTTGGTGACTTGCACACAACGTTTACTCTCGGGAGATTGAAGCTCGTTGTCCAGGTCAATTGATTCCTTCACACACTTCTGAAGAATTTTGTCCCACTGTTTGAAGTTTTCTTGGCTTTCAAAATCTGCGCTGCGGTCAGCCATACGAAGGATTTTGAAAAGCACAAAATTGAATTGCTTTCCCCAACGGCATATATCGATAGAATATATGCGACCCATCTGAGCAGACGAAAGGTTTTCGCAATCGATCCGGCGCTAATTACCTCGAAAACCTGCCAATCTTTTGAAGTGGTGGGAAACGAAAAGGATTTCGCATTGTGCCTGACGATGCCTAGCCAATGACAAAGCAGTCCAATACGACTGTTGGAGTGATTCGATTATTAACCAATACAGTTATCAACCATTAGATTACAGAAACGAAACGACTGAAAGCTCGCGAAGTCGCGAGGAGACATGAGACTCAGACTGCCATGCCGCATGCGATGGTGACGGACGGGCGGGGGTTCCGCCTTGGGCTCGGCCGGGAGCGAGCATTGTGACACTGTATCATGTCATTGTCGACAACAGCGACACGCGAGGGGAAATATTTATTTGAGGTTACAAATCATATGGAAATCCCTAATGTTTATTACACTACCATTGCCTGGTCTCTACACCATATATACATATTTATTCATTTTACATTTCTGCGATCCTATCCACAATATGCAAACCCTGTAGAAGTGGGAACTCCTAGATCAGGCTACGTTTTTAGTTAATACCCGCCGGTCCTTTGAAACTTTACAAAGTCTGTTTGATGAGACTGTGGTACCTGTGTCACATTTCCACGAGTATTGACGGCGAAGCAGCTACTAAACATATTTATTTATTTCACATCAGGAACATCTTTGGTAGTTTAAACCCTAGTTTACCATGGCAACGGTCCACTCATTAGCCGAATGGGCCGCAAGCATTTTAGTGGTTAAGTGTGCATATATATGTGCGAGCTTGGCGGCAATCACATGTGGCCTTAAGTTTGCCTTGCCTGGTGTGGCTTGAAGCCGCCATCATATGCGGTTTTTGAGTAACCACTTGAAATATTTCCATAAGGTACGACGCAGTGCAATGCTGGATCAGCTTCCACAGTCTATGATGCCCGGAGGGTGCCCTCTACTCCATCCTTCGTCTTTGAAGTCTGGTGTGCATTTGTGCATACGTGTTTGCGCGTGACGGTCAGACGGTGGTTACAGTGCGGGCAACACCTGTGCAAACAAAGGTGGTGGAGTTTTCACCATTGCAGCTGGAGCTCCTTGTTTGGTTTGAAACTTCAATGCTTTGCCTAGCTTTAAGCATCAACGTGGAATATCTCCATGACGGACCTGCAATGCAAAGCTGGATGAGCTCCGAGCTACCCCCTTTAATGTGTGTGTGTGGTAGGATCTGCTTGGTTCAGTGGAACTTGTCAAAATAGGTATCTTGCCACGGGCCCACCCTGTTCATGAATGCTTCTTTCATATACTGGGATAAATTTGGGCTGCCTTTTGTTGGAGGATCCTGTGTCGTTCAGTATGCATAAGCGGTCTTGCCAGTAGAATTTGCTTACTTTGTTACAGATACCCTAAGATGACTATATTAGCTTTGGAGTAGAGCCCTCTGCTGGTAACTGCCCCTGCTGCTTCTAAGAAGCGACATGCGCCTTCGGCTCCCAAAGCTATCGCAATTTTGGTTGTGATGTGTGTGTACTGCCTCTTTAGGAGCGTCGTGGATTCGTCTGTGACTTGCTCTTTCTTTGTTGTCCGGTGCCTCAAGGCTCGTTCACCTACTGGGGGACTGGTGATCATCGGCTGGGCTATGGGGTACTGGCACCTCGCTGTCAACGGGGACGCCGATGGACGGATATGGTTGGTGGGATGTGGCTGTCCCTGTGGCACCTTTCTGGCAAATACTGCCTCGGTGGCTTGGTCTGCATCGGCTGATCCAAGGAGGGGCAGAGAGGGGCTGAGTCCACGTTCTGTGTCTTCCCTCGAGTTTTGCGGGGAGCACTTGGGTGCCCGCTTGTAACCTTGTAAAAGAAAAAGAAAAAAATGAAAAAACCACGCCCGTTGGGCGTATGAGTAAATTAATTTCCCCGGCCCTACTCTGGGCCGGACCGCCACAAGTGGCGGCCTTAATGGGACAATTTATACTGGGTGGTTCTTATCTTTCTCCTCCTCTTGTTTTTCTTGTCTGAGTCTTCTGTATAGCTGGTAGGTGCTGTGTGCATAGTTTACTGTCAGGTCGTGTATCCTTTGTAGTGCCTGTGTGGCCTCTTTTCTATTGAGTCCAAGTTGCTCGAGTATGTCTTGGTTGTGTTTGTACACCGTGCCTGTCCTGCCCACTGCAAAGACATGGAGTTTGGCACGGAATCCGTGTCTACGTAGCAATTGTAGCAGTGGTCCGTATTTTATGTATTTTTCCAGGAGCTTGGGTCCCCATTTTTCGTCGTCGGTGTGGGCCACCTCAATGAGGTGTAGGTTTTTGACTCTTGCTGGTGCTTCCTGTTGTGTGCATTCCCACCCGTCCTCTAGGTCTTCCAGGCCCTCTATCATGACTAGAGTATGTCTACAAAGCTCGGTATGGTGTCGGGCCCATCGTTTCTGCCTGGGTTGTCCTTCCCGTCGTGTCTGCATTGCCCCCTGGTGAGTATGTAATTCGGGAGTACCCTTGGCTTAACCCCTGGGTCCCTCTTTTTTCCGGTGTAGGCGAGGACTTTGCATCCTCCTTTCCTATGGTGGTCAAGTATGTGTTTTAGTTCATCTGCGTGGGCGCCCGCCCTATCCGAGAACATCCCTCGCATTTGTGGGTCGTTGCATCCACCTAGGGCGTGCCCTACTCTCATGAGGAAGCCCTTTGCGTAGTCCACCCCTTTGTGTCCACATCCTTCCATTGTGCACTTTCCGCTTCCTCCGGCTGAGTTTTTCGCCGTCTCATAGTCTTGTGCTGGCAGTATTCTCAATCTGCATTTGAGTATTGTCTTTCGTGCCGCAACGGTGGCTCGCTTCCAGAAGCCGTTCGCTATTTTGTGTAGTGGCGTGTCTCCCTTGAGGTGCCTCATTGTTTCGTTTAGCCAGTTTTCGGTGGCCTTGCCCTCTTGAACCGGGGGGGCGTTCCTGTTTTTCGTTATGTTGTGTGTCATGTCGTGCTTTCGTTGTTTCCATCTTGTTCTGGGCATCGGGTCCTCCATCATCGCATGGACTCTGGACTCCTCTGTGACCCGGTCATGGTGAGCTTGTCTTTCATTTGTCGGCTCCCCTTGAGGCTCTTCCCGCTGCTCAATGAGTTCATTGAGAATCCCAAAAATTTCCTCGTCATTGTGTTCCTCTTGGGTCACTTCAAGTCTCTCCGCGAGCTCGTTGAGTTCCTTAAATATTCCCCTTCAGAGGGTTGGGGTGGTGTCTTTGCGGGTTTGGGGTCGTTTCCTCGGGTGAGGTCCGTTCTGCCCTCTGTTTCCCGGTATTCTTGTTGCTCCTGCATTTCTCGCATAAGAAGCATCTCATCTTCATCCCTTTGTTCCATCATGGCCTTTATTTGCCTGTCTTCTTCGTCTCGGGTCTGGTCGGCTTGTTGCTGCTGGTTGGGTATCGGGTCCCGTATTGTCGCTTGTTCCTCTTCAGTTTGTTGCGCTTGGTCATGGTGCGCTTCCCACCTGAAAATGTGCTCTGTTTTCAGTTGGTGGGTCCAGGTTGTGGGTTCTCCCTGGAGCTCGGTCATTTTTGCTGAGAGTCTGCTGTTTCCTTGGGCTTGCCGTTCACGGAGTAGTGTAGTTACATATTTTTGTACCGCGAGCTTTCCTTTTAGCTCTCTGCTGTCCGAGTCCCTGTCCGGTACCATGGGTTTGACTTTTATTGTTTCGTCATTATCCCATGCTTCCGTGAGGGTGCCTGTAGTGCAGGCTTGCTTGGCTGCCTCGTCGGCTTTCTCGTTTCCCGCAATTCCCGTGTGTGCCTTGACTTTCAGTAGTGAGACAATGTGCCCCGCTGCTACCAATGCCTCAATGTTGACCAGTATGGCATACGGGAGGTCCCTTTGCCGGTGGTGTTCCATGCCGTGGGGTTTCGTTCTCATGTTCTCCAGTTGTCTAATGGAATTGGCACTGTCCGTGCAAATGGTGAGTCCTTTGCCACTCGGTGGTGGCGGGAGCGTCACCGCTTTTTGTATGGCAAGAAGCTCGGCTCTGTTCACCTCTTGGTCCTCGCCTTCCCATCGAATCATGTGGGCCTCCCCTTCTCCGGACCTGGGGTCCCATACCGCGGCTCCTGAGGCCCATTCTTTGCCTCCTTCTTCTGTTTCAATCTCTCTTATGCTCCCGTCTGTGTATAGGTACGAGGTTGCCTCGTGTGCCCTTTGAGAGGAGGGGTATGTCAGTTGGGCTGGTGTGTCCCTCGGGGCTCGGTTCCTGGGGTCCTCTATTCGGTCTCTTGTCAGTTCCCATCTTCTCCCTTGGACCCCCGGTTCATGTTCGGGCCAGAAGTCAGTGGGGTATCTGACAATTTTTGACCTCGCTACCTTGTCCCATACCGTTTGGGCGTCAGTCTGTCTTGTAAGCCTGGTGTGTAAAGTGTTGGCTTCCACCACCTGTCGTACGGTGGGGGGGTGTATGTTCCATTTACCTCCCCTGCTTCCGGGGAGGAGTTCCCATTTGGCTGGTCCTTCTTCCACGTGGAGGTGGCTGTCCTCCCACCAGGTTTCAACTTCCGCCTGTACATTGTAGCGCTGGGGGCAGAGGTCGTTCCGTAAGTGTGGCCCTGTGTTGCACATTCTTCCCATTGCATCTGTCATGTCCTTTGTCTTAATTTCCGGGAGTTCGTATCGCTGCCATGGTCTTGTGTCCACCACACAGTCCACACTGGGAATGCGTACTTCTTGGTTTGGTTTGTTTGTGTCGTGCAGGTTCGCCTCCCTCATTGGCTGTCTGACGGCTGAGGTGGTGCGGACCTTGCTCTGCGGGCAAGTTGTGAGTGCCCTCCTTATGCAATCTGCGGCAGCATCTGGGTCCCCGCAGTGAGCCTGCCACCCCTCTTTGTTGGCAACTATCAGTACCCTGAGGTTCCAGTTGCATTGTTTCGCTTGCTGGTGGGTGGCACCCATCCAGTGGTCAGGGGGCAGAAATGTGAATTTGCCTTGTGGTATTTCAAATAGTTCGTGTACTAGGTGCCCTGCGTGTGCGTTGTATAGTTTCCTGTATGGGGTTTTCTCATATGTCGGGTATACTCCGACCCCAAACACCGGGTCTTGTGTGGTGGTGGCCGCAATGGCAAAGTCCAGTGCCTTTTTGAGGTCCTGTGGTGTGTATTCTGGGTTGAACTGGTAGGCCCCCAATTTCATCCAGTTTGTCGTCCAGGCTGAGCCCCTGGCCCCGAACACCTTGTCTCTGTCGTACTTGGCGTAGTAGGTCGTGGTGTTGTGGTGAACATTGAGGGGTGAGGCAAATAGTTCGGTGGTAATTCCGAATGCCTGTTGTAGTGCCCTTTGCATCTGGGCAGGGAATGTCCAGTGGTTTTGCAAGTTCTTTTTTGGTTCCTCCTTTTCTTCTTTGCTT
The DNA here is from genome assembly GCA_001247695.2 of Cymbomonas tetramitiformis. Lineage (NCBI taxonomy): Eukaryota > Viridiplantae > Chlorophyta > Pyramimonadophyceae > Pyramimonadales > Pyramimonadaceae > Cymbomonas > Cymbomonas tetramitiformis. Next base: position 32,197 of record LGRX02026744.1, on the reverse strand, counting down.
GAGTACCTAATGAGGAGGTGCCCTATTTCCTCCTCGAACGTAGAGACCTGTATTTTATGGTCCTCCCACATTTCAATGCGTAGTGTGCGTTGGTGTGGGGTTTGGTGGTCTGTGGTACCCACTGCCTGGGTGTACCTTTCGTGTAGCCTGAGAAGCTTTTCTTTCGTGAGGGTGCCTATGTACTTCCCATTTCTGTGGTAGCTGTGGGCGAGTTCCCCCTCCAGCCGTAGTTGGCAGTGGTGTTCTCTATTGTCCGCAATGTCCTGCTCTGGGTTGGTTTCGGTCGGGTCTAGGGTGAGGTTTCCTGCACGTAGTGTGGGCCAGGCCTGCCCCAGGTGCGGCCTTCCGGCCAATATTTCTCTGAGACCTGTGGGGTGGGTCACCTGGGAGCCCCTTGCTCGCAGCCTTCTTTTCAGGGTTGGGAAGGTGGTCGCGCTTTGGCCCCTTCGCTTGGCAAGTTTTAGGTAGTCAGTTATGGTTTCCCTTGTACTCCATGAGTAGGAGTCATCCCCTTCTGAGTGCCTCCACTGGGTTCTATACTGCGTCACCAGGGAGTGGGGGTCCGTTGGGTCAATGAGTAGGGTCCTCATTGCCACAATTTCCTTCGGCTTGTCTATTGTTTGGCCTTTCTCGAAGCAATCTGTCTCCATTTTTTCTGCCATGGGGTCTATCTCATCTATCCACTTAGTTTGTGGGCGTGCGTGGAGGTCTTGTGGGACCTCCTTCTCCTCCCCCCACGTTTGACTGGTGGTTTCTGTCTCGTTAATTCTTGTAAGCGGGTGTAGGGAGAGTTGCCTGTGAATCTCTCCTCTGGGGACCAGCCTCGCCTCCCATTCCGTCATTTTAACCCGTAGCTGTTCCGGGTTGAGGCGCGGGAGGTTGGTTCGCATTGTGTGGGGGTCCAGCGGTCCTTCACCGGGTATGCTCCTGTATTTCTGCTTCAGCCGCCGGTTTGTGCTGCTATCATAAAAGTCCCCCGGCTTCGCTATGTCTCTAGGCAGGGCTTCGCATAGGTATGGGTACAGGTGTGCCAGGCCTTTTGCTATGGCATTGCGGTCTGCTTTGAGGGCTGCATCTATGCATTGTTCCCTGAGGTTTGCCTGGCTAATCGCATGTTGGCCATCCCGGGTGGTAAGGAACACTAGGTCTGGGAAGTGTGTGAATAGTTTGAGGCACGTTGTGAAATTTATCGCAGTTGGCGTGTCCTTGGGTACTGTGAGCCTGGCGGTTTGATCTGTGCACATCGCCTGCCAGTCTGGAGGTGCCGGTAGGTCCCCATCCATTATTTTGCCTGCTTTCGTTTTCCTTGTTGTTCCTTCCATCTCTTTGTCGGACTTTCTTTTGGTCGCCCCTTTTAGCTGTTCCATTATCTTTGGTGCTGGGGTTTGGAGCTGCCTGAGCATCCCCTCCGTCCCCTGGGGCGTAATGTTGTATCTGAGTAGGGCATTGAGTTTTCTTAGTGTGTTGTGTTTTGTCTGGTGCCCCCCCCAGAGTTTGTCGAGGTCTGTGCATTTCATGCGTGTGGTGCAGTGGTATTCTACCAGTCCTCTGGTGGACCTGCTGACGTGGGACATTCCGAGTCTTGACTTTAGGTTTATTTGCCTCCACGCCGGGCCCCGTACTGCTCCTCTGTCCTCTTCGCTGTGCATGGCCTCCAGTAGTCCGCTCCAAATCGACTGGGCGTAGACTGCCTGGAGTGGCACCATGCCCAAGCCGAACTTTTCCTTTTCCTGTGTGGTGAAAATGTTTGGCGTTCCGTTGCGGGGCAGACCTTGTATGTTCTTTGTGGCCCCACCTATTATTTTGTTGAAGTCGTCTATTTCGCCCGCTGTGTAGAGCCCTAGGTGCAGTCCATACCTGAACTTCCCCAGTATTGCAGAGTGAAGGGAGTATTCTTTTTGGTCCGGCGTTAGTGGGGAGCGCAGTAGTGCTTGTATTCTGTGGTTCATCTCTTCCTTAGCAGCTGCTTTCTCCTTGTCCCACCTGCCTGTGAATGCCAGTAGTACTCCCAGGTATTTGTATGTGTCGTCTGGTTTGAGTATCTTGAAGTGGCTTAGCTTACCGTCCACCCCCACCATTTTGAGGTCTTTATGGAGTTGCTCGGGTATGGAAACCCCGTTTTTTATGCCGGTTATGGCTGACTTGGTAAGGTTAATTTTGAGTTCACTCCATTGTGAGAATGCCTGCAGTTTGTGCAGCTGAGCTCGCATGTGGAAAATCGTGGGGCATAGTATGAGCAGGTCATCGACGAACGCCCCTGCTGTTGTCCGGAGGGGGCCCAGCCTTTCCTGTTCTGCTGCGTATTTGTGTTGGTACCCATGCTCTCCCACCTCTAGCCATCTTAACAACGGTTCCTGGTATATTATGAAAAGGAGGGGGCTCATGCTGTCTCCCTGGAGGAGTCCTCTTTGCACCTGTACCGTTTTGTGTGAGGTTTCCCCTCCTACCCTGGTGTTCATTGACATGGTGTCATGGGTTTGTGTACCCAGGACATCTCGCACCACCTGTGTGAGTTCGTCGGGTATTCCGAGGTACTGCATCGTGTGCAGTAGTTTGTTGTGGTCCACTGAGCCATACGCATTTTCGAAGTCTACATACAGGCCATGCAGTTCTCGTCCTGAGACGTTTGCATCCTCTATCGCATTGGTTACTCTGGTCAGTTGTCGGAGTGTGTTCCTTTTTTCTCTTGAGCCTTCCTGCGCCTGGGCTAGTATTCCTTGCGTTTCGCAGAACGTGGAGAGCATGTTTGCTATCTGCGAGGTGTACAGTTTGAATACCCCTTCTAGTAGGGCTATGGGTCGGTAGTTTTGCTGTAAGGTGACATCCCCTTTCTTGTGGTGGAAGCAGAATGTCCCTTTTTTCCAGGTGAGGGGGACGTGTTTGCTGTTCCACATTTCCAGCATGAGCGCGTGTAATGCGTCGTGGAAGTCCTCTGGCATGTACTTGAGAATTTCGTTCGGGGTCCTGGTGGGGCCTGGTGCTTTGTTGTTGTTTAGGGTGTGTACCGCTTTGCTGTAGCCCTGTCGACTTATTGTGAGGTCCAGTCCCGTGGGGTCTGGTCTCGGTGCCTTTATGAGGCGTTCTCTATGAGCTGGGTCTTCCCATGGTGGGGGTTTCGGGTCGGGTAGACTACGGTGCTCCATCCTGTATGGTGCTGAGTGAGCCATGTGGTCTGCTAATGCGTTTGCGATGTTCCCGTGGCCTACAGCCAGGTTGCCCTCCCTGTCCTATAGGGCTTGTATGTTCGCCGTGAGGGCATGGCCTGTTTCTTGCGCTTTGGCATATATCCTTTTGTGGTATCTTTTTTGGTTGTTCCAGTATTCTTTTACAGTTTTGTCATTGTGCCTTTGCTTGGCTCGTTTCCAGTGCTGTTTGACCACTTTGTGCGCTGCCGACCTTTCTTTTTTGGCCTCCTCAGTAAGCCACGACACCCATTCCTTTGCATCTGCATTGAATCTTGATCGTCCGTTGGGCCTTTCATTTCTCCTCCCTTCAGGCTTTGGAGGGTTGAGTGTTCCGTGTGTGGGTTTCGTAGGTGTCGTTTGGTTTGCTTGTGCATCCGCATCTTGAGTATTGCAGCGTCCCTTTCTTTCCTGTCCTTTTTGCTCATAAGCAGGTCTTTTGCCATTCGGTTGGAGGTGCCTCCAACTATTGTAGTTGGCAGCTCGTCGTCCTGTAGCGCACATTTGTTCGCCTCGGTGAGTATGTTTAGTACGGTTTCCCCTGCTCTGTCTATGGTGGCATGCGCTACCTGCATGTTGCCCTCTTCCGTGCATTGGTTGGTTGTGTCTGTTATGCGTTTCAGTTCAGCAGTGCTGGCATAGTCGTGTGTCCTGAGGAGGACGCTTTGGAGTGTTTCCCTGTGGGTTTTGTTCAGGGGCGTGTTCAGCTTCACTTGCCCTGGTTGGGGGTCGCGGTCCACGTATGGTTCGTGGGTGTCTATGCTGTCCAACCGAAGGGTCGCAAGGCTCACCATCTCGTGGTCACTCGTGTGGTGCTGAGTGAGGTGTGTGGTGTCCCCCATCTCGTATTGTGCCCTTTTGTTCCTCGGTACCAGCCATCTGTCAATGTTTCTGTTTTTCGCCCAGTTCAATGTGGTATTGACTGGCGGGCCTACATTGTGGAGGTCCAGCTCCTCCGCGAGTTTCATCCATTGCTTGTCGGTTTTTGTAACTCCCTTACCCGTGCTGGTGTTGCTCGCATTGAGGTCCCCTCCTATAACCACATGTTCATTCGCTTTATCCGCTGTTTTCCGGAGCAGGTTGGTTGTGTACTTGAGTATTTTGTCCCTGGTTTTCCACTCCTCTGTCCCTGGCGGGTTGTAAATGCCTAGCACATGGTACATTACTTCTCCGGGCAGGTGCAATACGACGTGTAGGAGGTACCCCTCGAGGTGCCTCGCAGGGACAACGTGGTGGTTGTGTGCGTGGCTGTAGGGGTTGCCGAGGAGTATTGCTACTCCTCCTTTCACTGCTTGTTCTGCAGCGCCCTCTGCCTTTTGCACCTCGGTTTTGGTGCCTATCGCGGTGTATTGCATGTCTCTGAATCTCCTCATCACATTGTCGTGTGCGTGCTTTACTTCCGTGAGTACAATTACTTGTAGACTCTGTTGGTTTTGGTTTCTCTTCCTAATGACTTCGGCCAGGTCGAGGCAGGCATCACTTTGTCCCGCCACATTCCATGTGAGCATGTGTAGGCGGTCTTCCCCTATGTCCGCCTTTATTGGTTCTGTGAGGGGGGGTTGGTATTCTTGGGAGTCCTGACTTGCCTCTGGTGCTTCCAGTTGTGTGTCTTTGAACTTCTCCCATTGTGCTGTTGGTTCGTCCCTTACCTCCTCCTCTCCTTCGTTTGGGTGGGTTTCCGGTGCTTGCTGTTCCTCAAATGTTTGCCCGTCGTCACTTGGGGGTGTCGTGGGGGCTAACCTATGGAGCCATCCCCATAGACCTGGTTGCTTCGTAGCAATTTTGCGTCCCCCCTCTTGGGTTTGCGGTGCCTGTCCCCCGACCTCCGGGTTTGTGTTCGGGCCATTTGTGGGTCTCTGGGTCTCTGTCGCTTGCTGGCTGTCCACCTGCGTCCGCCTTTGTCCCTTGGCAGTGGTCATCCTTTCTTTTACTGGTTGTTGTATGGACTTTCTGTAGGCGTCTATCGCCGCTCTGTTAGTGGTTCCCCATTTGCTGACCGCCTCGTTGAAGTGGGTGGGCCAGTGTCCCCCTGGGCATGTTTTTTGGTAGTGCATCCACGCTTCGGTGGCCATCAGGACCCACACCCCACAACTATAATGGTCCTGTGCACTTTGGTTGCCTACATTCATCAGTTCCACTGTTACTTTTTTGTTGAGCGCCTTGGTCAGGTGTTCTGCCCAGTTGGTTAATTCCGCCGTTAGCCTTTTGGTGTTGCGTAGAGTTGCGTTGGTTCTCCCATTCGAGGAGTCATATATCCAGAGCTTGAGTTTGTCGTTTCCTTTGTGTGGTCCGGCCAGAACCACCCTCTAGTGTTTGCCATCGCACACCGGTATGCAGAAGCTCCGGGAGTTCCCGAGTAGCTGCAATGCCTTCGTGGTGTGTGGCTCTTTGTTGTTTTCCGGTTTCAGTGTTTCTCTCATTGTGGCTACCACTAGGGGGGGCATTGGGTTATCTTCGTATAGTGAGTGGGCATGTTGCATTTGGAACATGTTTAGTCGGCCCTTCCTCTCAAATAGTCCCTTCGTGGTGGTGTTGTATGGGTACATTCCTGTGTGGTCCTGGCTTCCTCCACCCGTCATGTTTGTTTTCCAGCAACGGGTGCGCTGCCTCATCCTTTGCTCAACCTTCCGCATCAGCGGCCTGCCTTTCGTTGGGGTGCCTTCTTTTATCGCAGTTACTGCGTACTCTTGTTTCCTTGTTCTAATGAACATGGGTTTACCGTTGCGGTAAATTATTCTGAGTAACTTGTAGCCGTGGGGTGGCTGTGTCCACCGTTTCGCTGCATTCCTCGCTGTGGTCCGTTTTCTTCTAGTTCTGCGGCCACGCGTTATGCTGTTGCGTTTAGTGCTGTTTGTTCCACCTGTGCGACCAGGTGTCTTCTTTCTTGGTATTAGCGTAATTATCAACATAGTGAGTATCGGGGTTATGGCGAGTGCAGCGTTCCATAGTGGCCTGATAACATCGTGTCGTGCTCCCCTTGAGTAGTGTAGTTCTGTTTGCATCTGTGAGTTTATGGTTACAACGTTACCTCGCCCTAAACCGTCTGATGTAGCGCCCCGAATATTCTTTTCAGGGTGGGTTTTGTTTTTGGTACATTGTCCCACCATTGTGTAAGAGTTTCTCATTATTTCAGTGTGTTTTTCAGTTTTTCCAATTTTAACGTAGAGTATTTTTGGGAATTCGCTTGTGGCCGAAAGTCGGCAATTTGTCCCCATATTTTGTGTGTGTCGTCCCCAAATCTTCCTGAGCCCCTCCCCAAGGTTTTTCATCGTCCCTTTCGGCATATTGGGCCATATGTCGTATTTTGTGCCGTTCTCTTTTAGGGTTCCTATAGGGTTCGCTGTGGTGTCGCGGTTGCTTTGTTGTGGTTGGGTGGGTGGTAGCGTTGCTTTCAGCTGGTGGGTGTGTTTACCTTGGGCTGTTGCTGCACGGTCAGGTGTGTATCTGTATTGGCCGTTTGTTGGGTTTATGGTTACAGCGTTACATTGCCCCAAACCACATTTTGTAACACCCCTAACGCTCTTTTCGGGGTGGGCCTCATTTTTTGTGTGTGCTCCCGTAGTTGTGCAAGAATTTTGGGGCTTTTGGGTGTGTTTTCCAAAAAAGTTTGTTTTTACGTAGAGCATTTTCAGGAATTCGCTTGTGGTCGAATGTCGGCAGTTCGCCCTCATCTGTTGTGTGTGGCACTTTCCTGTTCTTCCAAGCCTTTTCCCAAAGTTTTTCTCCGTTCCTATCATTATACAGGCCTGTGTGAAGTCATTTGCAGCTTTATTTGGTAGGGTTTCAGTAGGGTTGGTGCGTATGTTGTGGCGGAGGCCCGTTGGTTTGCTCGGAGGCCCGGTGGGAGCTCATTCAAATTGTCGTTATTTGTTCGGCATAGTTTTTGGTCGGGGCGCCTGTTTCTACCTTGCTCCACCCGTTTCGGTTGCCTCCATTGTGTTTGTGCTGTTGTCGAGTTAGTGGTTACAGCGTTACACTGCCCTAAAGCGCCTGTTGTAACGCCCCTGACATCTTTTTCTCGGTGGGCCTCTTGTGGTGTATGTTGTCCCGTTGCTGTGCAGAATTTTCGGGGCGTTCTGGACTGTTTTGCAAAAATTATTGTTTTTACGTAGAGCAATTTTGGGAATTCGCTTGCGGTCGAAGGTTGACGGTTGGTCCTGACATTTTGTACAGCGCGTTCCCCTACGCTTCTGAGCCATCCTACAAAGTTTTTTGTCATCCTTCCCCACCTACCGGGCTCTGTGTGGCAATTTGTGGCTGTCCCCGTTAGGGTTACGGTAGGGTTCGTTCTACAATCACTGGGGTTGCCACTTAAGTGGTGTAAATAGTGGTTCCAGCTTGTGTTAATTTCGGCAGTCTTGTGGTAATAATTGGGGAAGTTATTACTGGAAATGGTGTGGTTATTATGCTTGAGTTTGGAGGCAGGCAGTGGAGCACATTCATGGTTAGGAGGGTCAGCATAGTGGGACATTGGGTGGTGTGGAAGTTGGCAGCAGGTTACGGACAATGCAGGAAGGCAGGCAACCAAAAAATAGGTGAATATTACAGTTATGTATGTTCTACCTATGCTGGTGGTCACTACAGGGTCTCCTACTGTAATTCTACCTACTGGGAGTTTGTCCTGTTTTGTCTTGGCTAGAATTTTCTGGACAGTGCTGCCTGTGAAACATGCCCCCCCTTTGTATGTTAGTGATGTGTCTCTATGTTCTGTTGCAGGAAAAGGTTTGTAGGTGGGGTTGGGCAGGCTGCTTACCGTTCTGGTGATCGGGCCCTCGTCCCTTTGAGGGGCTGCTTTAGCCCTCCTTTTCTTTGTTGGGCTTTCCGTCTCGATCTTCTCACGAACAGCAGCCGTGTCTGCAGGTTCCTGTTTTCGTTTCGGGATGGCTTGGCTCCTGGTGGCCGGACTCGTCTTGATCGACTCAAGTCCAGTCTGGGGTGCCCCCCCTCCTCTCGGGGAGGGGGTGTTGCCTGGCGCCCCTCTCCGACCGACGCTGCGTGCTGGCTCGTCAGTGCGTCCACCAGTGCTTTGATGGAGGTCGTGGCTTTTTGTGTCTCTTTGATGAGGGCCTCTGAGCTCTCCTTCCGAGTGGTGACCACCGAGCCAAGGACGATGAGTAGCTCGCGGTGACGATCAGCAGTCTTCGAGTCCTCTGCCAGTTGGAGGTCTCGGAGCCTCTGGATGTTTGCAGGGAGCTCGTCGTTGAAAAGCTTTAGCTGCTGGGTGAGGTCAATAAGAGTTTTGGTGACCTCGGGGGGGATTGCTCCCGAGTCAGCCTTGCCTGCTGTCCTCCTAACTGCACTCTTGGCCGCCTCCTCCACTCGGTGGATGGCGGCGGCGGCCTGCTGTCCGGGGTTACCTGTTTTCTCGTCTCATACCTTTCTTCCCGGCGACTGGTGTGGGGCCCCTTTCATTTTCGCTGCTTCTGTCCCCGGTCCCTTTTGGCTCCACCTCCCCACCTCAAGCTCAACTGATGCGTAGAGTTTTTTGCCCTCTTTGTTGATCCCTGCCAGGACAGAGATGGTCTGCGTCCCCTGTTGCCCAGCCTCGTGCAGGGCTTCGTACGCAGGCTGGGTCAGGACACAATAGTGGTTGATGGTTCGGTTTCCGTTCCTCTTCCATTGGATGAGGGTTGCTGGGTCCCCCCAGGTCGATGGGGCCCACTGCCCCGTGCCGACATGGAGGCAGAAGATGTCCTTGAGGGACTCGAGTTTGTTGGTGGAGGCCGTCAGTTTTTGTATGTGTGCTGCGATGGCCTCCACCAAACTAGAACGATGAGAGGTGAAGAGGACCTGTTTGTAGTCTATTACTACCACTCCAGTTCTGTTTGATTCTTCCGTTTGGTTTTTCGATGGGAGCCAGATGTGGGTGGTGGGGACCCCGAAGTCATAGGGATTTTGGAGGATGGCTTGTGCAGCCGTGGGGGAGACTGCCTCTAGCAGTAGGACCTCCCGCAAGCCTGAGTCCCTTTCCGATTCCTTTCTTGCCCCTTTTTTGATTTTGTCAACCAGGTGTCCGAGGGGATGATTATGTTCCTCCTTGAATAGGAACTGGCCTGCAAGTGTGCAGGCCGCTTCCCGGAGGGTGACACGCTTTCCCAGGCCCTCCCCGTGCACCAGGATGGTGCGGTCTGCCGCTGGCCCTACTGTGGGGTTCCAGGGGGACCACACATAGATGCACGGTATTGCTTGTTGTTCCGGGGAGAAGGTTTGGTGTGGCTGGGGTCTGCAGCGCATGGGCAGTCTGAATATGGGGTTGTGTAGGACTAGTAGCGCGATTTTCCTGGTTTTGAACGCCAGGTCTATCTGCGCTACTCGACCCCTCTCGTCTAGCAAGATGTGGGTGTGTTCGTGATTGAATACCCTGTTATAGGGATCCTCTGTGCTGAGCCTGACCGCCGAGTCCAGGTATCTCAGGTACTGGATGGCGGACTCTACCGTCTCCGCTAGGTCTGTTATTTTCAACTGGGGTCTGCCTTTGGATGGCAACCTTGTATGAGTTGTGTGCTCGGGGCTGAGGTCACAACCCGAGAGGGCTCTGACGTGCAGCGGGACATGGATACCCTCCTTATCGTCTGACCCCTCTGTGGGGACTCCTAGCTTGCTGATGAGAGCCGGTGGGTCCTCAGCAGTGACTACTGGTCGTTTGTCGACACAGTATTTGTCCGCCTGTTTTTTGATGTATTTTGCAGGTAGGTCCTCAACCCGCTGTCTTTTCGGCATATCGGAGATTTTTTGTAGGAACTTTCTGGCCGATGGGATCGCCTTCGGTGTGTATTGCACCACACCCGGCGTCGCAAATATGTCTCGTGGTTGGGTGAGTGCTTCCTGGATTCGGGTCTGAGGGACTTTCCTTGCGTTCTCCTCCTCCGGGGGTTCCCCTCCAGATTCGGCAGGTTCTTTTTGTTTTTGGATTTTTGTGGTTGTCCCAACTGGTTTTCCCAACTTTGGTTGTCCCAACTGGTCCCCTTCGGGGCGACCAGTACGGGGCCTGGCCTCTCCAGAGCTCCCGATTTTTTTGTGTTCCTCAGATTGTGGTTTTCCCAGCTGGTTCCCTTCGGGGCGACCAGCACGGGGCTCAGCAGTGCTGATGCTCCCGATTTTCGTTCGTTCACTTTTCGGGGGCACCTCTTCGGCAACGTGGTGCTGGGTTTTCGATTTTTTCACCACTTTGTCAAAGGTCACTACTTTGGTTCGCTTCGGTGCCCTGTCAGATTTTTCGTAGGGCAGGGGTGGACCAAACTTGTGAAAGAAGGTTTGTGCGTCACAAGTTTGGTCGTCGTCAGTGGTGATGCGCCCACTCAGGTCTGACACGTCCGCTGAGGGGGCGGGTGAGCCTGATTGGGCGCTGGAATACGGGGATGTTTGTTCTTCGTGTTCCGCTGAGTCCACCTGCATAGATGCAGGCTGCTCCTGGGCCCACTGCTCATAGTTCTGTATATCCTCGAGCTGGATTTGGTCGCTCGGGGTGGGGGAAACTGCCATATCACTCATTGTGGTTTGAGGTTGAAGGGTGTTTTGGGGGCTGAGGTGTGGTTTGCGCGAGAGGTCTGTGAGTTTTGGGCAGGGTGTCGTACGTTTCCGTACCTGGTGTGCGCCGGTCTTCACGCCGCCTGCCTCCGTGTCCTGTGGTTGACAATGAGGACCGTTAGGGCCGTGTCTCGTCTCATCTGTCGGGTTGGGTGGGAGTGGTGGGCCGAATCCTCATATTGCCGTTGGGCGGAATCTCCTCGTCGGTCTGTTACTTCATTCGTCCTCCCTGCGGGCACAGTCAGTGGCAGAAAAATATTTTTTTGTCGCGGCTCTATTTTTGGGCCCGCGGCTTGTAGGAGGTGGCACGCTCAGGCGGAACGTAAAAATGTTGTAACCTTGTATTTTTTGTTTTTTCTTATCAGATGCCCTTGCTTGCCGTGTGGTGGGTCTGCACTCATTGTATAATCATGGGCCAGCAAGTCCCATCCATTGATCGTGAGCCACTGGGGGGCATGTCAGCAGAGTCTGCTCATATCACCCCGTTACCCAGAGACTAACAAATGTTTGGCGATTTGTTTGGTGATGCTCTGTCACATCGTATAATTTATCCATGCTGCTTTGCATCTGGGCTGGAGGTATTTCTGCATTTATGGTATCTTGTCACGGCCTCGCCTTGCTCTTGAATTGCTTCTCACATACACTGAGATGATGATGGGCTGGCTTTTGTCGGCTGATCTCGTGCCATTCAGCAGTGTGTGTGTATGCTTATCCTTGCGCGGAGAGGCAGAAGGTGGTGAAGTACACCTTCTGTGTTTTCCCTTGAATTTTGTGGGGAGCATTTAGGTGCCCGCATGTTTCCTTTTTTTGACATGGGGTGTCCATGCTGTGTGGTGTGACTGCATTCATGACATAACCATGGACCAACAGGTCCCATCCATCGACCGGGAGCAACTGGGGGGCATGCCAGCAGGGTCCGCTTACTCCGTAACCCAGAGACCAACAATTGTTTGGCGACGATCGGTCACATCGTATCATCTTTCCATGCTGCTTTGCATTTGGGTTGGGAATATGTATGCGTTTGTGGTATCTTGTCACGGCCCCGCCCTGCTCTTGATTTGCTTTTCACATCCACTGGGATGATGATGGGCTGGCTTTTGTTGGCCGATCTCATGCCGTTCAGTGTGTATGCTTATCCTTGCGACTCCTTTGGCACCCCGTAGCCACAGGAGACTGCACTATGTACCCACGCCGGGGATCAAAGGATTCAGCACACACTTCGGGACACCTATCCGGATTCTCCGGAGCTCACTAGTGAAGAATGGGACCCCCTAAGCCTCGCTGAGCCACCCGAGCCCCTCTGCATCTGCACCGCCAGCGCACTGCCGCCTTGTGCCTGAAGCCGGTTCATCCCTGCCCCCCGAGCTGCGCGAGCCATATCTCCACCACTGTGTGTGTATGCTTATCCTTGCGACTCCTTTGGCACCCCGTAGCCACAGGAGACTGCACTATGTACCCACGCCGGGGATCAAAGGATTCAGCACACACTTTGGGACACTCATCCGGATTCTCCGGAGCTCACTAGTGAAGAATGGGACCCCCTAAGCCTCGCTGAGCCACCCGAGCCCCCCTGCATCTGCACGGCCAGCGCACTGCCGCCTTGTGCCTGAAGCCGGTTCATCCCTGCCCCTCGAGCTGCGCGAGCCATATCTCCACCACCAAGCCCACGCGCAAGACCACCCCTCTGCTCCCTGAGCCTCACTGGGCCACCTGAGCCCCTCTGCGGCTGTCCTGCCGGCGCACTGCTGCTGTGTCTCTGGAGCCGGCTCACTTCTGCCAATCGAGCCACCCCTCCACCTCCAAGCCCACATCCCACATCACCCCGCTGCCCCCTACAGCTGTACATGTATGTATGTATGTATGCTTATCCTTGCGACTCCTTTGGCACCCCGTAGCCACAGGAGACTGCACTATGTACCCACGCTGGGGATCAAAGGATTCAGCACACACTTCGGGACACTCATCCGGATTCTCCGGAGCTCACTAGTGAAGAATGGGACCCCCTAAGCCTCGCTGAGCCACCCGAGTGTGTGTGTGTGTGTGAATGGATTTGGACTTCCTTTGGTGACGAATCTCAAACAAGAGGTATCGGCACCGGAGAAAGCTGCCGTCGTACCCTGCTCAGAGGAAGTGTATGTGTGTATGTGGATCCGCTGGGGGGCATGCCAGCAGGGTCCGCTTACTCCGTAACCCAGAGACCAACAGTTGTTTGGCGACGATCGGTCACATCGTATCATCTTTCCATGCTGCTTTGCATTTGGGTTGGGAATATGTATGCGTTTGTGGTATCTTGTCACGGCCCCGCCCTGCTCTTGATTTGCTTTTCACATCCACGGGGATGATGATGGGCTGGCTTTTGTTGGCCGATCTCATGCCGTTCAGTGTGTGTGTGTGTATGCTTATCCTTCGGGGATTCGTCTGCGGCTGGCTCTTTTTATGTCCAGTGCATTGGGGCTTTTTCACCTGCCGGGGGACTGGTGGTTGACAGCCACGTTATGGGGTGCTGACATCTCGTTGTGAACGGGGACGGCCACTGGAATGATTTGGATGATGGGATTGTGGCTGTCCCTGTGGTACCCTTCTGACGGGTACTGCCTCTTTGAGGGCGTCAGGGATTCGTCTGCGGCTGGCTCTATTTATGTCCAGTGCCTTGGGGCTTTTTCACCTGCCGGGGGACTGGTGATCGACACCCACTTTATGGGGTACTGGCATCTCGTTGGTAACGGGGACGGCCACTGGAATGATTTGGATGATGGGATTGTGGCTGTCCCTGTGGTACCCTTCTGGCGGGTACTGCCTCTTTGAGGGCGTCGGGGATTCGTCTGCGGCTGGCTCTATTTATGTCCAGTGCCTTGGGGCTTTTTCACCTGCCGGGGGACTGGTGATCGACACCCACTTTATGGGGTACTGGCATCTCGTTGTTAACGGGGACGGCCACTGGAATGATTTGGATGATGGGATGTGGCTGTCCCTGTGGTACCCTTCTGACGGGTACTGCTTCTTTGAGTGCGTCGAGGATTCGTCTACGGCTCGCTTTTTGGGAGTGTCTTGGATTCGTCTGACGCTAGCTCCCTCTCCGTGTACAGTGCTCATGGTTATTACACATGCCGGGGGACTTGTGTTCTTTGACCTTGATATGAGTACTGACGGATCGCTGTGAACGGGGACGGCCGCCGGGTGGAAGTGGGTTTTGGGAGGCGGTTATCCCTGTGGTGCCATTCTGGCGGGCACTGCCTCTTGGAGAGCTCGGTAGATTCGTCTGTCGTGCTGCGAGGAGAGGCAGAAGGTGGTGAAGTACACCATCTGTGTTTTCCCTTGAATTTTGTGGGGAGCACTTAGGTGCCCGCATGTTTCCTTTTTTTGACATGGGGTGTCCATGCTGTGTGGTGTGACTGCATTCTTGACATAACCATGGACCAACAGGTCCCATCCATCGACCGGGAGCCACCGGGGGGCATGCCAGCAGGGTCCGCTTACTCCGTAACCCAGAGACCAACAGTTGTTTGGCGACGATCGGTCACATCGTATCATCTTTCCATGCTGCTTTGCATTTGGGTTGGGAATATGTATGCGTTTGTGGTATCTTGTCACGGCCCGGCCCTGCTCTTGATTTGCTTCTCACATCCACTGGGATGATGGTGGGTTGGCTTTTGTTGGCCGATCTCATGCCGTTCAGTGTGTATGTGGAGGGGAGTGTTACAGCCAAGACTGGATGTGTTGGTGGGTACTACAAACTTCTGGATGGTGACAGTACATATTCAAAATTTAGCCCTCAAGGTGCAAATACAGGAAATTGCCAAAGCGCATATGCAGATGGAGTTTTTCATTCGGAGGTGAGGTGGAGCAGACTAAAGATTGATATTGAGAACCTTCGGCTTGACGCACGGGACTGGGTGTTTGCTCGTCAAGTCTCTGGGTCGATTTTATGTAAACTCGGACATGCAAAAGACTGTTATGGGTCTTACAGTAAGAGGGGCAAAGCCGTGATTGACTTGCGAGGAACACCACTCGCCATCACTCAGCCAGCAAGTTGCGCGTGCCAAGGTGCCAATGCCAATTCTTGCCAGTGTGGACAGTGGGAGGGTAAAGGGTGGAACAATGCAGTTTCCGTAACGTGCACTGACAACAACCAATACTGCATCGCTTCATGCGGTGGATATGCTGGAATTTGCCATCTACCAGAGCAATACCTACAGGTGGAAGTGCGGAGTGGATATGAGAGCGCATTCCGGGCCGAATGCCCAACAGGTGAGCCTTCGCCAAGATTGTGCTCCTCGCTCGCTCGCGCTGGTGGAACGCAACGCTGAAATTCAGTCCCACAAATAACTATACATCATACGTTTCAGAGGCGTTGAAGAGATCAAACGTGTTAGCGCTTCCCTAAAATCTAATTTTACCTGAACACTATACTCCTGCAGATCTCCTGCATCAGATCTATCAGATATTGTATGGCCACTGCGCATTATGTACTGCAGCTGATGCGTCATGGCAACATTTGACACTTGCGAAGAAACCCGTTTGCGAAAATGCAACCAGCATTTTGACTTTTCAGCTGAGTAGGCCATGTGCTGTACTTTACTTACTGTAATACCCGCTATCAGATGTATGTGCATGCTCACACTGTGCCTGTGTACACATGTGCGTATGCTCGGTTCGAATATCAGTGTCTCCCACTTCTTCCCCGACAACCACCTCACCAACGGTGCCTCCAACGACGGTGCATCCGACGACGGCGCCTACAACTAATTCTCCAACGATCCCGCCAACAACAGCGTCGCCATCCACACAGCACCCGACATCGGTGCACCCAACCAGTGTGCATCCCACATCTGATGCTCCAACATTCTCCCCGACAGTATCACCCACAGGCTCGCCAACAACAGCCTCACCATCCACACAGCACCCGACATCGGTACATCCTACAACCTCACCCTCGACAACGCTACCCACCACTTCCCCAACGACTTTCTCACCAGCAACTTCCTCTCCAGTTACTACACCTCCGACCACCCTCCTTCCAACCACAATCCTGCCTACTGTCTCCCCAAGTACAAACCATCCCTCAACAACTGGTAGCACCCCAACCTCAGCTGCTTGGAAAGCTACAGTCATTGTGTGTACAGAAGCTCTGACACCAATAGATTGCACACAGGCTACCCCTTCCCTTGTGTTTTTGCCAAACTGATGTCTTGCCTACTGTCTTTCTAACGACTATCGCATAAATCCCAAGCGAAGGACGCAACGCGATGCGCCTCAATAATGGCGCTACAACAGCTTCCGCAGAGCACTGCCGCCAGGTGGTTATTGGGCATGCACGTGCGCGCACGCGTTTTCTGCAGGGCTGGCACGCGTTTGCTGCAGGGCTGGCAAGGGCACCACGCGGACTCTCAGATGTATAAGAGAGCCTCGACAAGCTGGAACCTGGCAGGCGGACTTCGGGGGCTCATGTGTAGTACTCCCGGCAGGGTGGTTGGTGAATGTCGGTCATGCACTCAAAATATGCTAGACCGATTGATTCTTTAAGCAGGGTACGATGGCAGCTTCATTGGATGTAGACTGCTGGAAATGGTCGGAGCTGATTCGCCCAACTGATTTTGATCTGTGTTGCTTAGGAAATCTAACCTTCGTCTAGCACGCGCATGTGCACATTGAGTACAGTATCCGCTCCACATATCCGCGAAAGGCCACCTTGCTAAGGTTCATCTAGCCGCAGCTAAGAAAGTCTTGTTGACAGTTTCACAGCTGTGGCTAAATGAGCTTTAGCAAGGGGGTGTCTACAGAGGAGCGTAGAGGTGGTCATCGCGCATGGCGCCCCAGCTGCGGGCTTGTGGCAGTCGGTCCATGAACCGCCATGCTACTGTACTCTGAACGTGTTAGCAGCAGTCTCGCGTCGCGCGCACCGGATTATGGTCAACGCATTAGAATCAGTGTTCTGTACCGGCCTACAGCTAGCCGCTTTTTTCGCGCTCCAGACATCCCAGTGCCCCAACAGTTCGCTTTTTCTCAACATTTGGATATTTCTTTGACTGGCTTTGTTCTGATGATCTGATTGCTCGATCGACCTCTGAGCTGCCTTTTCACAACCAAGCTTTTCTAAACCTTCTGCCCTTTCCATAAGCTGCTGCCACTGCTGTGTCAGGCGCTGCTGCCTGGCAAGCTGCTGCGCGGCAAAATGTTTTTGGGGGCTCTTGTCTCACTCGGAGCTTGGGCTTCTACTGCTCATTCTAACGTATGTCAGGACTTGCGTATTTCCATCATGCATGTCATCCCGTTCATTTTTGCCCACGTCACAACCGCGTTCATGTAAAGACGGGTGATATGTTCACACCACTCATTTCCACCTGTGGCGTGTCCACAACACAGGTCCAACAATCAGCCCGAGCACCGTTTACCCAACCACATCCCCGGCAACAGTCAACCCAACACCTAGCCCCTCCGCCGTGCCAACAAAGACCCCTCCCCTCCTTCCCCTCCGCCGCCTCCTCCGCCTGCATCCCCTCCACCACCACATTCCCCTCCCCCTATTGTGTACGTCACTGCTAACAGTGGCAACACTGAGCAGTCCGTCGTCATCTACGACCAGGTGAGCACCAGCACGAGCCATGATAATGCCTGGGTTTAGCATACTCCGGCATTTTTTGCGGGTGCCTACAAGATATCTCAGCTCTGTGTGGAGGGTTCTGGTAGACAAGCAAATCATCCCTGGCTTCCGGGAGAGGCCCCAAAGAAAGCAGCGGCTTTTTTCTGCACACCGCGAAGCTGAATGGCGCCGCCACATCTGATTTCCTGGATCGACGCCACCAAACGCAGATGGCTGGCAGAACAAACGCTGAATCCCAGCTGCACCTTCAAATCTCAGCGTCACCTTCAAATCACAGCGTCACCTTCAAATCACGGCGTCACCTTCAAATCACAGCGTCACCTTCAAATTGCAGTGTCACCTTCAAATCACAGCGTCACCTTCAAATCGCAGCATCACCTTCAAATCACAGCGTCACCTGCAAATCGCAGCAGCGTCACCTTCAAAGCGTCACCTTCAAATCACAGCGCCACCTGCAAATCACAGCGTCACCTTCAAATCACAGCGCCACCTTCAAATTACAGCGTCACCTTCAAATCACAGCTGCATCACGCGGAATGATGCGGACGCATCAATATATCACCAGTGCCTGTCCTGCGTTCATTATTTAATGCCCGGGGGGTGACGTGCAATGCGATTTGTGCAGAAGTCTCTAACCACTTCCTCAGGGTTCAATCTGTCCAGGACAAATCCCGTGCCTCTGAGACACCCACCGTCTTGAAATTCGTTTATTTCATTTGTGTGCGTTTGTGTCGTTGTGTGCCATTCGGTGTGTGCGTTGGCAACCACACTGGGCGCGTTATGAGGTGCTGGCGCTTCGTTTTGAACGAGGACGGCCACTCGAGGGATGTGGTTGATGGGATGTGGCTGTCCCTGAGGTGCCTTTCGGGCGTGCGATGCCTCTTTGGGAGTGTCGTGGATGTGTCTGGCGCTGGCTGCCTTTCTTATCCGATGCTTTATGGTTGGTACAGTTGCTGGGGGACTCGTGTTCAAGAACCCAAATATGAGATGCTGGCTCCTCGTTGTGAACAGGGATGGCCGCCAGTTGGCAGTGGGTGTTGCGATGCGGTTGTCTTCGTGCTGCCTTTCTGGCGGGCACTGCCTCTTGGGGAACATGGCAGGTTCGTCTGCCTTTGCTGCAAGGGGTGGCAGAGGGTGATGGGGTCCACGTTCCGTGTGTTCCCTTGATTTCTGCGGGAAGAACTTGTGCCACTGATTTGCCAAGTTGAGTGCTTCATTACCCTGATCGACAGGTGTCGCGCTGAGATTTGACTGCGCTGCACACTGGCATTACGGCCGCCCTGCATGCAACTGCACCGTAATAACCGTCTTCCTCCTCTCATCTGCGTACAGGGAAGTGAGAATTCGACTTGCCTGCGCACAATGTTTGATACGGTGATGAAGAACATGAATGTGCGCACAACCTCTGGGCCGACCTTCCTCTCGTGGATGGTGCGCTCCGAGGAGGTATGCACCAGCAGCGTGTGCTCGCTCGATCTCTGTGGCTTTACCGTTGGCACCTACGTCCTCAGCGGCGAGGTTTATTTCCAGGAATCGACGGGGATCCCGGCAAGCACGGTGTCTGGAGCGTGATTGTCTATCACGGTCCGCCGCCACCCTCTCCGCCTCCGCCATCACCTCCTCCGCCGCCGCCGCCACCACCTCCAAGCCCACCACCTCCATCCTCCCGCCGCCTCCGCCGCCTCCGCCACCTCCGCCTCCACCCTCCCCTCCACCTCCCCTAGTCCTCCCCCACCGTCCCCACCACCTCCACCTTCCCCACCCCCGGGAATGGTGAACGTGGAGGGTGTCAGCCTGACCCTCTCCTTCTCCACTCTGGATATTTCCTCGTTCAGCTCTCCGTCTTTCAACGCATCCTTTCGTGCAGAGTTCACGGAAAATATTGCAGCCGCAGCAGGCGTCCCCTTGGACGACGTCGATATCACAAGCATCGCCAGCGGAAGCGTCGAAGTCTCATCAACGGTCTCCTTTCCCTCCACCGCAACCTCAACGGCAGCCGAATTTCAGCTTGGCTTGGAGACGTCGCCCAACACGCTGCTCAACTTTTCCTCCGTTTATGGTGATTTCAACGCCAGCTCCGTTTCTACTTCCAGATATGACAAAATGTACTCCCCACCTCCTTCACCGCCTCCACCCCCGCCTCCGCCTCCGCCCCCCCTCCCCCCTCCCCTCCCCCTCCTCCCTCCCTCCCCTCCCCTCCCCTTCACCCCCACCTCCCACCCCCGTCACCTCCACCCCTCCTCCTTCCCTCCACCCCTCCTCCGTCCCCCCCGCCTCCCCCACCCCCTCCTCCCCCTCCCTCCTCCCCCCTCCCCCCTCCTCCACCTTCTCCTCCACCTCCCCCCTCCCCCCTCCCCCTTCCCCCTCCCCCACCTTCCCCCTCCCCCACCACATCCTCCTCCTCCCCCGCCTCCCCTCCCCCTCCCCATCTACCACCCTCGTTGCCAAGACCACAATCATCCTCACTGTATACGCCACCATCCCCTCATGTATTCACATATACACTGACACCTGCTTCACCCCAAACTTTGCCCCGCCCTGCTGTGACCCTTTCCCCGCCGAGAAGCCCCATCCCAAGCGTTCCATCCCAGAGCCCCACACTCTTAATCTCTTCACTAGGTTCTCAGCTACCCTCAGGCGCCGCCCTGCCCGAGCTGGCTGAGGGCTTCGACGACCTGGCGAGTACCTGGCATACTGTGGGGCGCCTAAATGCTCCCAATGCGTCCAGCTGCCCGCCCGGTTACAGGGGATCTGTCATATCAGGACAAGGGGAATATGCTTGTGTGGACATCGACGAGTGTGCGGCAGGTGGCAATGGCGGTTGTAACTTCCTCCGCCAGTGTCGCAACACACCAGGTGGCATGGAGTGTGGCCCCTGCCCTGCTGGATACGTCGGGACAGGCTTCCACGGATGCAGGGATATTGATGAGTGTGCCACCGCGGACCGTGGCGGCTGCGCTACACAAGCTAGGTGCATCAACCTTGCAGGGGGGGTTACGTGCGGGCCGTGCGAGCCGTCGGAGCTATACCTGGGGGACGGCCGCGAGTGTCGGCGGTCGACAACATGTGGTGAGGAGAATGGCGGGTGAGCGGCCATCGCCCAAGTCCCTTCTCACCTGTCCATGGCTTCCCCTCGCCCTACCCTATGCCCACGCTAGAGACGCACCTCTCAGCGGACTCAGCGAAAGATTGCATAGCGCAGACGGCGCATCTGACAGAGATCGAGTGCGCTTAACACCTCCTGCGCCCAGACCCTGTGAATGACGGGGAAGGGGTTGGGGTGCGGCAGATGCGACCCACTCTCAGAGTGCCTGCCCACCGCGGGCCAGCAGGTGCGATGCGGCGGATGCCCGCACGGCATGAGCGGCACCGGCGCAACGAAATGCGTGGAGATCGACGGCTGCGCCAGCTCGCCCTGCTTCGAAGGCGTGGAATGTGCGGACGTCCCTGCCCCGGGCCTCGGCGCCGGGTGTGGGCGCTGCCCGGATGGATACGCTGGCGATGGCCGCACCTGCGAGCCTGAGCGCTGTCTACTGGAGCCCTACCCATGCAGCATGGACCCGCCTGTCGCCTGCTCGACGATCCAGGGGGGCGGTTACACTTGTGGGAGCTGCCCGGAGGGGTACCTTGGTGATGGCGTGTCCTGCAGGGATGTGGATGAGTGCGCTGTGCAAAATGGAGGCTGTGATTCGCTGAGCCAATGCATCAATCAACCTGGGGGCCGCTCCTGCGGGAGCTGCCCGGAGGGGTACCTTGGCAGTGGTGACTCCAAGTGCCGGCAGCGAACACCATCCTGCGTGCTTGCCAATGGCGGCTGCGACCTGCTGGCCACCTGCACCGATACAGAGGCCGGAGCCGAGTGCGGTGCCTGCCCAGAGGGTTATGACGGGGACGGTGTGACGTCATGCACAACCGCCACCGAGGACGAAAGTAGGTGTGGACCCTCCGCATGTTATCCTGGGGTGCGCTGCGAGGCTGCCCTTGCACCAGCGGTCGGTGAGGAAAGAAGTGTGGGCGCCCTTTCCCCCGAGCCGTATCGATGTGGCGCCTGCCCGGTCGGCTTCGTGGGTGACGGCATCAGCTGCACTGTCGACCGCTGCTTCTGGAGAAACGGCGGGTGCGACCCTGCTGTGAGCTGCTTCAACGACGCCGCCTCTCCCTCGGGCCGGGTGTGTGGAGCCTGCCCCATTGGGTTCGTGGACACATCCACGGAGCTTGACGTCACGCGCTGTGAGGACGCAGATGGCTGCCTCGCTGCCCCCTGCCTGCCTGAGAGGGAGTGCGTGGACGTGGCGGCGGCAGAGGAGGCGGCGCTAGGGGTTGCATTCTCATGCGGGCCTTGCCCTGATGGTTATGCGTTGGTTGGAGACCGCTGCCAGGACCTAGACGAATGTGCTCAGGCACCAAACGGCTTATGCTGGGAGGCACCAGACGGCTCCGCACGGTCAGAGTGTGTGAACCTCCCTGGAGGATATGCATGTGGGAGTTGCCCCTCCGACATGCGTGGTTCCGGAGCGGCTGGCTGCGTCCCCGTCACAAACTGCTCCGTTGACAACGGTGGTTGTTGGGCGGACGCCCCCTGCGCAGAGACTGCGAGTGGCTCTGAATGCGGGGCGTGCCCATTGCACTTCGAGGGAGATGGGCACATCGGGTGCACCGAGGGTGATGGATGCGTGCCAGGGTCTTGCTTTCCTGGGGTGGAGTGCATGGATGTGCGTGCCCCGGGGGTGGGATACACCTGCGGTGCGTGCCCGGAGGGTTACTGGGGAGATGGAAGGGAGTGCACCTTGTGCCGGATGCGCGTTGGCATCGAGTACACCACCGCGGTGGACGGCGCGGTGAAGCGCGCCGGGTGGCACCGTGCGGAGTACGAGGTCATAGGAGGACTTAACGAGGGGCTCGATAGCAGCGAGTGTGTGAACCATCTTGGGACACGGTTCTGGTGGAGCGGGGCAAGCTCGGACGGGTCAGTGCTGGTGCTGGACGCGGACAAGAACAAGGCGGACACACTAACGCTCAATTTGCCGAAGGCAGATCTGACGGTGAGTCTCACTGGCGCACGTCCTCATCTGCCCAACGACAATTCGAGTGCCGGCGGAACACGCCCGATCGGTTGCCACATGCCTCCCTGAAGCATATCCGTGGCGCACCGTCGCCCACTTTTTCCCCGATGCGTTGCGCTGTGTGTTCAAACTTTGCGGCCGACTATTCATCGGCCCGTAGCGGAGCGTGGCCAGAAGCTTAGAGGCGCCAAGGCCTTGTAGAGCATTCACAGTACTTCCGGGCAACTCGTGACGCGCTGATGCTCCCAAGTGGCTCTCCAACCTGGCTGACTCAAGCTTGACTCCCTGGATGGTGGGACAGGTGGGAATCAGCTACACGTTCCGCCTCTCCGCCTCGCTGTGGGGGAACCGTGAGGTGACCGCCACCGCCACCACCACGTTCTTTGTGAAGTCGATGCCTCTGGTGTTGACCGTGCGGGGAGGCGACTTGACCACCGGGGAGGCTTCCCCCATCACGCTAGACGCATCGGACAGCGTGGACCCGGACGGCGCGCCAGGTGCCATCGTCTTTACATGGCGCTGTTCTTCGGAGGCGCCCGCTGCTGGGGGATGCCGCTACCCCAACGGCACCGCGCTGCCGGCGCTGATGCATGGTGCGGAGGTGACGCTGAGGCTCGCGGGCCCTGATGGGGACACCGGCGAGCGCAACTACCGCTTTGCGCTCAGCGGCACCAAGGGAGGCCGTCGCACGGACCTCCAGACATGGGTGAGCATCATATCTGGGGGGCCTCCGGTGCCGAGCATCACCCCGATTCTGGACAGCGTCAACCCCCAGGAGCTGCTGCGTCTGCGGGGCTCGGCCTCTGCAATCGATCCTGCGTCGCTGGAGTACGAGGTGCGCCCGATCTCTTCAGCTTTGGGGATGCCAGGGGCCACCTTCTCACTGCAAGTGGAGCAGGCGCGCGCGTCAGCATCCAGGGGGTGTCTTGCCGCCGGGCCTCGCTGAGATGGACACCAGCGGTCATGCGCCGCCAATGAATGTTGGATACCGTCTTCAAGCAAGGACGCCTGAGGCTAGCAGGCGTGCGAGGTACCCTGAGCTGTGCACCTTGCCTCTGGGATGCCGCATCAGCATGGGCCCAGCTCTTGCACAACGGGGTATGAGCATCGAACTCAGGCTGCAAGTAGACTTCGCTGTATCAATGCTCGGTCGCTCCTGTGCTGGGTGCCTTCCTCAGAATTGGCTTTGTCAACTCGCGCCGTCCACACACACCGCATTTGACGAATGGTTCGCTCCTGGGGCCCTCGTTGCGCAAGGCACTTTCCGCTGAGGGGTCGCAGATTCGGTGGGCGTCCGTTGAGCAAACACTTCGGAATGGGCTGAGCCGGGCGGGAGTTGAGGGGATGGCGAGGTGCGCAGTGGACGGCGATTGAGGAGCGCAGCACTCAGGCTCTTGAGCTCACCACTGGCGCGGGCGGTACCCTGTCGAGCGCAAGCCGGTTTACGTCAAGCCTGACAGTGCGGAGGCGGGTGCTGGAAGGGGGCGGAGAGTACACCTTGCAGCTGGCAGCGCGCGACAGCACTGGGACCGGGGCTGCGCGGATCACCGTGCGGATCAACACTCCGCCTGTTGGGGGCTGGGCCGCAGCAAGTCCGGGCACCGGGAGAGCATACTCCGACCCCTTTGTGCTGTCAGCGCCTGGGTGGACGGACGAGGATGTTCCCCTGTGGTACCAGTTTGCGTGCCAGGTAAGAATTGCCGGTGTGCCCGGTCAATTGCGGAGTGTGGCAGACCTGCGGCCAGCATGGGCATCGTCACTTTCTGATACATGTTCCGCTCCCAGCAACTCAATCTCTACCCCCCTCAGATGACTCTCTGGCATCACGTTTCATTTTCTGAACCCTTCTGTTGTGGGGTGCCAGGTAGCCGGACCGACGGCAGCACCGGTGGTGCTACAGGACTTCGTTCCGCGGCCCGGCCCGGTGACGACTCTGATGCCAGTGGAAGGCCTAGAGCTGCATGACCACAAAGTAGTTGTGCTGATCACAATCCGGGACAGCCTGGGCGCTACCGCCACCGCTTTTGTAGACATTGCCGCCCCACCTCCGGATGGTGGTGCAAATGTGAGTGGCGTCAATGTGAGTGCGCGTGTCGCAAGGCTCACTGAAAGCGCTGCAGAGGATTTGCGGAACGGGAAAACAGAAGCCGCGTTAGTGCAGGTGATATTCGTGCTCGCCCCAAATCGGCCGAAATCGCTCACCCTACACTGCAATGTGCACTGCCCTTACGTGACTTGGGGGCGAGCATTTGACAACACACGAGAGGGCGGTCTTGTTTTGATCCCTGTCGGCATGTTGTGCTCGGGGCCTTATAAGGGCTGGGACGCTGCCTTGCACTGCTCCCCTTCTGTCAATGGGTCCTGTCGTCCTTGAAGAAACATGGACGGCGGAATGCGATGGTTCCTACCCAGGAGGTCAATCTCCCAAAATCCTTTTGGAAAGCTGCAGTGCGCCTCGCCAAATGCTGTAGAGGCCTTTATACGGCAGCGGAACAGAGCTGTAGAGCCGCTGTGTGTCACACGGCCTCCACCACCTCTAGGTCATAGATTCGGAGCCAGGCACCCCTCAGATCTCCAATTGGCCGTAACAAATACACACCCAATAATGTACGACCACAACCGACTCGCTTTCAGAGAATTGCTGGATACTCCCTCCCAAACCCACTGATATTGTTTGTGTCATTGTTGTTTACCGGCATTGTTGTAAAGCAGATAAAGGGGCACTGTGCGTCACGGACCACCCGCGGCCAGCCCAGTAGATCGGAGACATTATAGAGAAAAACGATGATCTGCAGTAGTGTACTCACAAGATAGTACCGAAACGATGATGATGATGATGATGATGATTGTGTTTGGCATAGTAGAATACAATATCGCAGTATGCACCCCAGTCCTGCCATTTGCTCGGAGGATGCTGAGGCTGGCGATCAATTCTTCATTTCGGTGGGCTGGAATAGGTTGAAGCAGCGACGAGCAACCTCCTGGGCGCAAGTGAGGCAACGACCCAGCCCAGTCAGTACCAGGAGCTGCTACGGCTCGTTGCAGGGGTGAAGGCGGCCACTGCGTCCACGTACTCTGCTGTGGAACGACTGGCAGGCACGCTGCGTCGGGTCACGCTGCGCCCTGAGGCGCTTGGCGCAGCGGCTGAGGCGCAAGCCATGACACTGCTGAGGGGCCTAGTGGAGGACACAACTGCGACCCCGCTCGAAGCACCGCTCTCGGCAGGCGCCGCGCAAGCGATCTGTGATGGGCTGGCGGCCTTGAGCCACAAGCGGGAACGTACACGAGCGGAGGAGGTTGCAGAAGTGATGGCGCAGATGGCCCGCTCCATGGTGTACGAGGCCACCACTGGCGAAGAGGGCGCTGAAGTGATGGGGAAAGGGTTGGCGATGAAGGTGAGGCTAGCGGCCGTGTAAACAACTCGCTGATTGTGTGCTGCCACCTCAGCGCACCTTGAAATGATGCACCTGTATGGTGACTTGATGACACCACCTCAGCACCCGCCTGCAGGGATGCCTACGAATGTATTGGCGCCCGCGCCACATCAGCACCCGCTGGAATGACGCCGCAGAATGCAGAGGCGCGCGTGTCATCACCAACCGCACGCCGCGGATTAGAGTTCCACCTTGCCGCCGACTCTGCCCAAAAGACGGCGTGAGCTTTCAGGGCTCTGAGATCAAGGCGGTGGGCGCTTGGTGTCTTATTAGGTGATGCGGGGCATGGCGTCGGATGTGCGGTCGACGCTTTATACAGCTCCGATGATCACTGCAGGCGCCGCAGTGAGCTTTCCAGAAACGCTCGCCTCGCTGGCAATGGCGCTGGCTGCCACTGACACTAGTCCACCTTGCAGTCGGAGCGCCAGCCAGGAGGACTGCGGGGGGAGGCACACTGATGCAGTGCAGATGGAGGTGGATGCAAGGGTTATGGCGAGCGAGGCAGATCCTCACAGCGTCTCTCCGGACCCACACGCCTCAGCGGTCATCACCATCACGCTCAGCGACCCGGAGACGGGAGCGGAAGTGACAGTTCGGGAGTTGAGCGAAGCTATCACATTTACTCTCGAGCTACAGGCCTCCAGCACCGGTGAGGCGCCTGCTTTTGCTGTGATCCTCTCTGATTGGCCTTGCGAGCATCTGACACATGTGTTGCAATGCTGCAGGTCCTACAGCTATGCCGTGGAATTCTGTGCGCTGCACTTTCTGGAATGTCACCGATGAGAAATACTCAACCACTGGCTGTACGCAGTTCCCCAATCCAGCCCCCGCTGGTGCAGTGCTGCGCTGGCGGAGTCGGGAATTGGCCGCGCTACCCGCCGGGCTTGAGAGCGCCTGGGTGCTTGGGGACAATAATCTCACGCATCTGACTGAGGGCTGCATCGAGAGCTTTGACGCCACGTGGCCGGAGTATGCCGGCATGGATGCGGGGCTACGGAAGTACCTTCCCGTCAATCCTGCCCCAGCAGGAGGGGGCGCCCAGCCCGTAGACGCCAGCGGAGAGCCGGCTGTGGAAGGTGGTTGCGAGCTCGCGCGGCGCGGTAACCGGTTTGGCTGCTGGTGGAATTGGACGCATCAGGTAGCATGCCCCGCCCCAGGCATCTGTGTATCACAATGCGAGCACTTCAGCCACACACGGCATCTATGGGTCTCCAGTATCGAAGCAACCATCGTAGGCGTGCTCAATAGGCGACTGCGGCGCATTCTCAAGACTTTACGAGTCAGAGCAATGCTGCTTCTTGATATCATTTTTTAGCTGTTCCTTATGCGAGAGCTCTTGGGTTGAGCGATTTCCTACCTCTATCTGCTTTTCACTTCTAACGACGGGTAGGAATAGGGAGGTGCTGGAACGATTGAGATATAGACAGCGTTCCTAGATGGACGGTCGGAGCGCAGCCTTGCTCATTCTCAGGAGCTGAATGGACGGTCGGAGCGCATCCTTGCTCATTCTCAGGAGCGGAATGGAAAGTCGGAGCGCATCCTTGCTTTCCATTCTCAGGAGCTGAATGGACGGTCGGAGCGCATCATAGCTCATTCTCGGAGCTGAATGGACGGTCGGAGCGCATCCTTGCTCATTCTCAAGAGAGCTGAATGGACGGTCGGAGCGCATCACTTGCTCACATTCTCAGGGCTGAATGGACGGTCGGAGCGCATCCTTGCTCATTCTCAGGAGCTGAATGGGCCCGGTCGGAGCGCATCGCCTCATTCTCAGGAGCTGAATGGACGGTCAGTGCATCCTTGCTCATTCTCCGGAGCTGAATGGACGGTCGGAGCGCATCCTTGCTCAATTTTAGGAGCTGAATGGACGGCCGGAGCGCATCCTTGCTCATTCTCAGGAGCTGAATGCGGCCGGCTCAACTCCTGTGCTTGCCATCCTTGAAACCTTTGATGGATGGGTGAGGAGGTGGGAAGGTGCCTGGGGACGGCCTTGGTGTAGATATTCACCGGCCCCGCATGCCTGCGCGCAAACCAGCAGCAGTGCTACTGCACGCACTTGACGGACTTCCAGGCGAAGGAAG
Source organism: Cymbomonas tetramitiformis (assembly GCA_001247695.2). NCBI lineage: Eukaryota > Viridiplantae > Chlorophyta > Pyramimonadophyceae > Pyramimonadales > Pyramimonadaceae > Cymbomonas > Cymbomonas tetramitiformis. Next base: position 4,312 of record LGRX02026744.1, on the reverse strand, counting down.
CTGAGGTGGGGTCTTTGGAGCCGCCGAAAATCAAGTCGGTGAGCACGAAGCAACTGGGATCGGTTTCAGTTCAGGTCCGCCCTTCAACCACAGGGAGAGCTCAGCTGCACTCTGCCACCTCAGCCATATGACTCGCGCTTCAATCCCAGTCATAGACTAGCGCCGGCGTCATCCACTTGCAACATACTCAGTTGGAGGCGACCCGCCAGACTTTGATCGCAGATGATTTGTCACCGAACCTCGGGCGATTGATTCAAGGCAGGCACCCATCCTACTGCAATACGCGCCATGAAACGTCCAAAGTATACTGTAGTGAAAACCTTTTGGATTCGGATCACCGACATGCCGCAGTGATGAGCTGCGCCGAACGCTGACGGTGGATTTGAATTTAGGCTCTCGGCTGACTTCCCTCGATTATCTCTGTGCCAACCGAACAACGGGATTACCATACCACGGTGCCGGAGGACTGATTCGCCCCCTACGCCTCCGGAGATTTGTTCTTCCTTTGGGGTGTTCCCCGCTGTGGCATCCAGGGGGGCTGCGGGCGGAGTGGAGTGGCAGGACGTGCGGGAGAGCACCGTGCTGCTAATGCTGGTGTGGGGCATCATGGGCACTGCCGCCTACCTGGCATGGCTGTCCGCCTTCTATCACAACGAAGAGCGCCGCGCGTTGCTCAACGCAATGGCCCTGCGGCGCGGAACCGGCCGCCTCTCGTTTCGAGCCGTGAGCGGAGTGTGGAGCTGGAGTCTGCTGGAGGAGGACCGCACGGGCCATGTGCATCGCTCCTCCATGAAGCAAATGAGGGTGCAGCGCCAGCAGGCCATCGAGCAGGTACCCCGTCTAAGCACCCATTCACCGCCCGCATCTCAAGCCCCTTCCCAATGTGAGTGGGTCTCGTGCCCAGTCGCGTCTTGTATTGAGATCAGGCGTGCATGGACACTTGCGGCATAGGTACAAGTCCGTTCCATGGGGATGGATTTCGGCGCTGTGTCTGCTTCGCATAGCACCCACCGCCTCTGCCCTAAAAGGCTCCAAGTGGGCCCTTTGCACTGCACTGATCCGAGGGTCCTCCTGATCTTCGATTCTCGGATCTTGCCCTGTGGAGGAGCGTTCAAAGCCCCAGCTCCGGGAACCCACAGCACTTTCCAAGGTCTCCAAGACGCAAGCAGGCATGTCCCCCAAAGTCTTACCCTCAGAACATGGGCGGTCGTGCCGTGTGGTGCACTCTCCTGCGCTGAGCTTCTAAGGCTGCTCTGAGGGCGCTGCAACACAGCCCGTGGTTTCTTCAGGAAGAGGAAATTCATCGCTGTCGAATGCAAAGGAGGCTGAAGCTACAGAGGGGCGGTAATTGTCTATTGCAGAACATGAGGCTCCTGACAAAGGCGAATAAGCTGTATGACGTCGGCAAGCTCCAGCTCACCGCCACGGATGCAAACGCAATGGATGGTGAAGGGTTGGTGGTTGGTGCGGATGTGGGGATGGATGCGGGTGATTTCCCCAAAGAGACACGCCCGGAGCACAGGTGGGGTCTGATGCAGGGCATCCTCAATGGCTCTCTCCGGGCATGGACCGGAAGGCGGGTACTGCTGCGCCACCCGCAGGGCGCTGGGCTCTCCCCAACACGCCGCTTGCTCCCTGTTCCCACTGCAGCAGCACGCCTTTCGCGGGCGGCGGGAGCGGCTCTCCCCAAAAGGGTACTGGGCAGCGCTGAGCAACCAGGCGCCGCACAGTCTCCGCGATGTACTACTCAGGCGCCACAGGAGGCCGATGCGGGAGAGAGCAGCCGCACCGACGCTGCTAGCGGCGACTCGCAGGAGGTTCCCCCTGAGGAGACCGCCCGAGAGCGCCTGGGTCTAGGAAGCCCCACAGGGAGCCCGGTGGTGGAGGGGCAGGGACTGGGGGTGGTCGGAGCAACTGCTGGGATGACGCCAAGCTTGAGAGAACGGCATGCGCTCCTGGCCACCGGCTCGGCGTCACACAGAATGGTTGCGACCCAGGTGGATCAGGGTGCCGCCTGCAATCCCAAGTTGGCATCCCCGCTGGTGACCGCCGGCTGCGTGCTGGAGAACTTCCAACCAAAGGAGGATCAGGGGCCGACACTGCCCACGGAGTCATCCCGCAGGCCGCCGCAGCAGTCAGCTCTGGGGCTGCCGCCTGGTGCGGGCGAGGAGCTGGAGGCGCAGGACAGCATTCAGGACATCCCACAGGCCACGGCGCACCTGCCAGCGTCGTCTGCGGTGGTCCACTTCTCTGGCTCAAATGGGGAGGAGAGCCAGCCCGGCTTCAAGGAGCCCGAAATAAGCATACGGATCATGCCACCCAGTGCTGCCACGTCAGCACCCATCCGACATCCCAGGCGGAAGAAGAAGGCCCCCTCGAAGAAAGCCTCCCATCCGTCCGATCCTGCTCGACGGGTGATGGAGCCCGGCGCCAGCCTCGCACTTGGCCTGGGGTCCATCTGGGTATTGTGCTCACCTCCCCCGCCCCCCTTGCACCTCTCTGCTCCTGCTCCTCGGCTCCAGCTGCCTCGGCATGCGCCCCTGGGAGTCAGCAATGGCAGCCCTCTGCCAAAATGATGAGCCATTTATCGGACATGTGAAAACCGGAATACCGACCAATCATAGCCCCCAGGGCCCCACGCGGACCTTCACCCAAGGTTCCGCCCCACACCACTCCATGTGAGGATGAGCAGCCAATCGCAAGACATCTGCCCCAAATTGTGCAGAGCGGCCAGTTGATGTGCCTGCAGCGTAGAACCAATGGGGCATCTGAGCTTCCCTCTCTCCGGCCTCCTTCGTTTTGTTGGTGTTGCCTGCTGATCCCTTCACCTCCCGCTCCCCGCAACGCCCTTCCCATCTCCAATATCTGGTTTTATTTTGACACAGGCACCAAGCGGACCTCATCAGGGGCGCCGAGGCGCAGGCAGCGACCCGATGGTGATGACTAGTGCCTACATTCCGACTGATGGCAAAAAGATCCCCGCGCTGCCCTTCCAGCAGCTCCTCACCGACATGGCATTGTGGGAGCGGTCTGCGGATGCTCAAGTAGATAGTCCGCAAAATCCAACGGTGCAACTTGGAGGTCCATCCGACAGCAAATGGGACTCGAGGGGCGCAACGTCCCCGGGACGGCCTAATCTCCCTGGCGCGTCCCCCGACGCGAGGCCGCTGCTGCGATCATTGAGCATGCATCCGGATCGGCGAAAGCGGCTGTGCGTCCGCTTGAAGGTCCGTTCCAAGTCATTGCGCTCTGCTCTCCCATAGGTAGAGGCGATCAGTGCCGTTAACGCAGGGTGAGGTACCGCTACGCTTATAGAGGGTTGGACGTGTCCATTGAGGGGGGCAGGCAACCATGCGGAGGCTTTCCTGGATAGCCCGCGGCTCCCCGTGGTGCGTCTAGGTGATCCGGAGTCCATCAAGAGCGAAATGTGCCAACGTGGCATGTAGCTCATGCCGCAAGGCTGCCGCGTGCTCAGTGGCTGCCGCGCCTTCTCCCCGGGGGCACTGCTGGGGACGGGGTAGTCGCACGCACGGGAAGAGGGGCAGGGGGAGTATGGGGAAACGTTCATCGGATGCCCCCATCATGTGCTGCTTTAGGCGTGAGCGGGGCGCTGTGGGTTGGGGGATGTGGCACAAGGCGGCGTGCCTCATGGTGCGGATCCTGCAGGAGACACAGGATCTAAGCACGTCGCGCTACATGTGCCGCTTGATGAATGTGGACCTGCACGCCATGCAGTTGCGCATCCCGGCCACGGCATTACGCCTGATGGTACCTGCTCCCTCGCCCACCATTCGACCCAAATGTCTGCCATGATCAGCCAGCAGAAAGCCCCATGAGCAATCCGCACGCATTTACCCGCATCCAAGCAGGTGCACTGGAAAGGAGCAGAACTTGAGTAAGCTCTCTCCGAGCAATTAGAGCAGATAGCGCCCTGCACGATGGGATTGGGAGGGCGCAGATTGTGATGCAACATCAGCAGACGGCGCTTGTGAGGCCGTGTGGCGGTCCGTGTCGTGCCGCCGACACTTGGCGGCACACCAAAAGCCTCCCACGGCGCTCATGTGCTGGCAATGTACGTTTGTGGCGGTGGCGTAGCACCCTCTGCCAGATGTTTGGGTCCGCTTAGCAGATCCTTGCAGCAGGCACAGCATTCGCTGATTGCTTTGTTCACCCCCGCCCTGCGTACCTTGCCCCTTCCCGCCCTACTTGCCCTGTCCTGCGCAGACTGACGAGGCTCTCGGCGCTCAAGTACCTGAGCTCACTGGCGAAACGAATCAGCGAACCTCTGCGCTGTCGCGACTCGCACAGTGCG
>LGRX02026743.1:0-24514 GCA_001247695.2 Cymbomonas tetramitiformis | reverse complement strand
CAAACGTGGAAATTCAGCGCGCTCGGCTAAGCTCGGCTCTTCACGACGACGTCCCAACTCAACACTCTCGACGACCTTCCAGAAGTTAGCGAGACAACCGTTCCCCTTTCCGGGTTCCTTTTCGCTGTTTTTGGGTGTGCATTCACACGCCCTCTGGCCATATGACTGCCGAGTGGATTAACCACGCTCGACCTCTGCCTGAACAGCATGAATCCTCGAATACTGTCCAACTGGTTACTTCTGCTGACGTGGCATGAGCCGACCCCTGTGACGTCAGTGCCGGCTGCTGTCTCTCGTTTTGGGCATCCCCACTTGGGCTGGTTGGCCCAACTCGGGTGCTGAATTCAACCGTTTCAGTCAGCCCGAGTAAGCTGTGAATCTGGCCTCCGCTGCCCGCTGACCCTTGGCCTTCCAAGAAGTCACGCCCACCGGTCCACACGGTCTCTGCTGCGAAGTCAAGCTCTCCCAGTCAGCCCGGGATGGAGGGCTAGGAGTTTTCGAGCTTAAGCCACTCCGTGCTGCTTTTCTTTGAGGATTCCCCACTGACCAGGCACCTTTTCGTCAGGTTGCCAGTCAGGGTTTTTGGGGATGCACAGCCAACCCTGCAAACTTTCAAAACTCTCAGAGCAGGGCTTGTTTCAAGAGTCTGCCAAGTGTCCTGAACCTTCCACTTTCCGTTGATTTTGAAATACCTCTCAGAGTTCTCTGCTGACTCCCACCCCGTTGCGAGCAAGGGGTAGCCCAGCCGTGCCCACTGGACGTTCGCGCCGCGCGCCGCTTCAGAGGAGCATGACCAACCAACGCCGCATCAACGAATTGTTTCGTCGCATCCGCTGCTGGCGAATCCCCGCGCCCTGCTTGAGCGAGTGCATCATATGCATGGCCCCGGTCCCCGTGTGGCAACACTGCGCGTCCCACGCCTTGCGGTGTCCCTGCCTGAAGGAACGGCGTATTTGTCACTCGCGCTGCCTGTCCACTTGGTTGACACACAACGCCTCGTGCCCGCTCTGCCGACGTCCCCCACGACTCCGCCAGACCCGCATCACAGAACACTTCGCCCTTTGCTCCGTAACCTGGGCAATACAGAATTTTTGACACCCATGTGGCAGCAGTGACGCGCGGCAGCAGTGAGGTCACACGCGTCTTGCTTCACAACCCGTCCACCCTGAAGTCAGCCTTTCCACCCCTTGCCCCAGCCGCGTACAGTGGCCAAAAGCGCGTACCACGTACAGTGGAACGCAACCACTCCTGAAAATTTCAGGCTTCGACTGCGTACAGTGGTCAGATCGCGTACAGTGGTCAGAACAGAAGCCAGCCTTTCCCCTCCCATGCCCCAGCCGCGTACAGTGGCCAAAAGCGCGTACCGCGTACAGTGGAACGCAACCACTCCTGAAAATTTCAGGCTTCGACTGCGTACGGTGGTCAGATCGCGTACAGTGGTCAGAACAGAAGCCAGCCTTTCCCCTCCCATGCCCCAGCCGCGTACAGTGGCCAAAAGCGCGTACCGCGTACAGTGGAACGCAACCACTCGCTCCTGAAAATTTCAGGCTTCGACTGCGTACAGTGGTCAGATCGCGTACAGTGGTCAGAACAGAAGCCAGCCTTTCCCCTCCCATGCCCCAGCCGCGTACAGTGGCCAAAAGCGCGTACCACTTACAGTGGAACGCAACCACTCCTGAAAATTTCAGGATTTTGATCGGGTGACTGCAGTCAGCACAGACAGCCACGCGGCAGTGGAACTGCCATTCCGCACGTACCCCGCTTAAGGGGTGAGGTCGGCGTGTGCAGGCGTCAAACCACCGACCAACTGCCGAACCACAGACATGACCTCCAAACCGAAATCGTTACCGGTCCTCACCAAGGACAACATGTCCAACGGCGACTTCACCGCTCTGGCCAACGAGCTCAGCGCCTTCCTCAGCAACCTCGTCTTCGAAAAGAACGCGAACCGCGACGAGGAGCTCGCGCGCGGCGAGGTCAACAAACTCAAGGGCAAACTATTCGGCTCCCTGCCCGCAATCTTCAACAGCACCGAGGACGCCACCCGCATCGTCAGTCGATTCGTGCTGACGCCCAACAGCGCGAGTAAGACGTTACCCCAGCTGATTCTGGAGGAGACCGAGACGTACCCCCCTCAGACTGGGTACATGTGCGAGCCCATAACATTCTCCCGTGACGACCACTTCCAGGTGCTGACCGGCCAGATCATCGACTGGGACGCCGCGTGGCGCGTTCTCTTTTTCCTGCTAAGGCTGAAGTGCGCAGACCTGTCGGCCGAGACCGCCCAGGACGAGATCAAGAACTTGCAGATGTTGGCCGGCGAGGACCCGAACGCCCTCAGGGACCGTCTGGTGGGACTCATGGAGCGAGTCAACCTACCCCACGATTCCACGCAGAAGGTGATCAACCCTCAGACGGCGGGCCTGTTCATGCTTCAAGCTTTGCCCGAGCACCTCGCAGGCATCGTCCGCGAGCGATTCAGCAAGGCCATGAACGTCACCGAAGAGCACACGCTCGCCGAGGTGACCGACGTCGCGCAGGACGTGCACACCAAGCTGAAGAGCATGGAGACGAAGATCATGAAAGCGAACCTCGAGCAGGAGAACCTTCTCCAGTACGTGGGGGCGTACGCGGAAGGTCCCACCAAGTCCACCTTGGCAAAAATGCTGATCACCGGCCAGAACAAGCCCAACTTCGGGCTGCCAGCGCAGCCGCTGATCCCCCCCCACGCACCTCCACCACCAGGAGCGACAACCCTCGCCCACGCTTACCAGCTCCGCGGCCCGCAAACAACAACGTTGATCCCTCCGGCCTCAACCCCGCTGGACGGAAGCTCCTTGGGCAGCTCACGAGCCTCAAGCAGTTTCCCCGCGCACCCGGTCGTCCCCCATACCACTGCACAGGGAGGCGTGGCTTAGCTCCATACAAGTGGAAACCCACAGCCTCTGCACGACAGGCGTGGCCACAGTGTCGATGCACCAGACGAAACTCGCGGATGCCCTCAACGGAACCGAGTTCGAGCAGTCGGACCAATACGAAGCGCAGATGCGCAACACGATGGAAACGGTCCGGGACGAGGGATTTTCCTTTGTCCTGACTTGCGACGGCAGCCACTGGAATGTGCTCCTATTCGGAAAAAATGAGGACACCAGTGTCTCAATCTACCTCTATGACCCAATGGGGGGGGAAGACACGCGCCTACTGACGGCGCTGAGACAGTGGGCAGGACCGCCGGGATGGCCGCCGGTCAACATAACGGTCTCCAACATGGGGGTCGCACACCAACGGGACGGATACCAATGCGGCGTCTGGGTGTGCTACATGATTGACAAGTGGCAGGAATGGAATAGGTCCACCACAGGAGAGACGTGGGAGTCCTGGATAGGGCTGCATGGGCCCCCGGTGGGCAGAGAAGCTACGACCTCCAAGGGATACAGGGAAGCCATGAGAGGCCCAATCATGGCGCGCATAGGAGAATTGGAACAGCGGGAGCGCCACCACGTGTTCCATGGGGAGGGAGAGACTCATGACCCAATCTCCTTCGAGGAGGTGGATGACGAAATCCAGGAAGAGGCCGGCGCAGGGCCAATGCATGTCGGGAAGAGCCCGACCAGGCAGACCCAGGCAAACACGGTGCCAAAGACCCCCAGGCACGCCCGGGAGCTCCCGAAGGTCGGTGAAAAAAGGACCAGGCAAACCCTACGAAGTCCCCAGGCCACAGTGGAGAGCGAGGAGATCAGACCCAGGCCGAACCCGCCCGCGCAGACGCTCCAGAGGGAAACAAGCCCCCACCAGGTCACAAAGGTTAGCCTGGACGACGGCAGAGGCACGAAGTGGAAAGGGACCGCGGCGCAAATCATGATGCTGAGGACGTGGGTCCTCGCTCAACTGTCCAAAGGAGATGTCAGGACGGGGGAGCTGTTCCAGCATGCGGCCAAAATCGGATTCTCGAGAGACGCGGTTAGGCTGATGACCACGCACCTCATAAGCAGTGAACAGGTCGCATGGGCAACGCACCCCCCTGTTAACGACTGCCGGAGCAGAAACAGGTGGTGGAGGATCGACACCATGGAGCTCTCGGTAGGCGCTGGCCCGACGGTTGCCAATGATCCGGAAGTGCTCGAAGAAACGGAGGAGGAACCCCAGGCCGTTGAGGCGTCCGAGAGCACCACAATCCTAGCGGTTAGGACGCACTGGGGAAGCAGGGAATACTTACTCGGGCCAATTCGCCCACAAGGGGAGGTGTGGGTCGAAGAGGACACCCTGCTGGCAGGAGGAGTTGCGGGAATGAACCCGAGCCAGGCCGAACGAGAGACCGACATGTTCCACAACAAGGAGCGGAAAGAACAGCAGGCTCGGGGTCCCACAGAAAGAGAACCACTGTCAGGGACTCCCACGAGGCATGCCCACTACTGGCCGGGGGTCACCATGCTCAACATAGACACCGAACCCTTTAACCCAGATTGGGACGCAGCACCCTCGGGCAAGTGCACGCTCACGACAGAGACAGGCAGGCACCACGTGTTCGCACACGACGAGCGAGGCAAGTTGGTGGGCGCCCTCAAAGAGGAGGTGCTCGATAGGCTCTACGACAGATACGTGGCCGCGACGGGCACGAGCAGCACGGATCAGACCCACACAAGGGCGGGGGAAGCGCGAAGGCGGTCCTTCGAGGAGCGGGAGCCACAGCTGGGCACAATCCACGGATTCGCCACAGAGGTGGTCCTCCTGCTCAAAAGATACTCCTGCGAGGAGGAGGAGGAAGTCAAGAAAACTGCACTGCAGAATCACTGGACGCTTCCTCCAGAAATTATGCAAGCGCTCCAGGAGGCCTTCGGGATCCAGGCGGAGGTATTCGCGTCGCCGCTCAACGTACACAGCCACACGGCGACATACTGCTCCAAGTTCGACAGGGACAAGATTTTTGGATCCAAAGGGTCTGCATGGGACACCCACTGGGGAGAGTTGGGCGCCTTCGAGTTCAATCCGGAGTACACAGCGGCAGACCTGGACAAAGCGCTTCAGGAGGCCCTGATGTCCACCATGGCGAAAACCCCGGTACTGGGTGTAGGAATATACCCGGCCTGGACGAGAACACCAGCCAAGGCATACTGCAGGAGATATGGTGACACTAGGATACATGAATTTGGGGTGATACCAAGAAAAAGCTTTACGTTCCTTCCCCCAGACCACTGGGGAGGCACCACAGTATCAGGTGTCACGAAGAAGGACTACAGCAACTGGGGAGTTAGGATCCTAGTTGTTGCCAACGCAGAGGGCTGGCAGAAATTCTGCCCGGACCCAGAGGGGGCAGCGGAACTGGTCGGGAGGGCCCTGCAGCGCAGCACGTACTGCACGGTCCGTAAGTACCACACGATTCGAAACCTCAGGCCGGCCAACCCGAGGGTCCACACCTCAGAGGCAGTGTCAGACATGGCGGCGGTTAAAAATGCGATGGAGAACGCTAGTCAGCACGACATGATCTTCGACCCTCACCCGATGAGAAAATGGGAAATACCGAGCATGTCGCGCAGACAGGGATGGGGGAACGGTGGGAGTGAGGTCCCCAAGGAGGACCGCACCCCGGAGGCAGCGAGGGCCATGAGACAAACATGGCGCGACAGAGGACTCACCGAGGTCACGATTACGGAGTACCATGCGGCAAACACGGCATGGCCTTTGGACAAGATCAAAGAGGACTCGAGGGCCAGATGGCTGAAGGCAATGGAGCGCACTCCCATGCTCTTCAGCAGACAAGACAGGGACAGAGGGCACACGGAAGTAAGGGAGCGGTTCCCCACGTGTCCCATTAAGCGCAAAACCAGACTTTCCAAAACCCTTGAGGAAATCCACAAAGCCTGGGATGCAAGCTCGTTCCTCTATACGGATGGGTCGCGACTGGACCCAGAGGAAGAAGGGGGGTTACATAGAGTAGGCGCGGCCTACTGGGACCCCAGAGGGGATGAAAACCCCAGAACCTGGAGGGGCACGTGGTCGACGGGTGGACACCTCACAATCAACAGGGCGGAACTCCTGGCGATCCACGCGGCACTCAGGGCCAGGGAACGCACAACACCAGGCAAGATAGCAATCTGCACGGACAGTCTCTGCAGTATGTACCAAATCCTCAACATGTTGTCCAGACCCCACACGATGGAGTGCCACAGGCACAGGGATTTGCTTGAGGATATACTCTCCCTAGTCGAACAGCATAACAGCCAGGGAACGAAGGTCTCACTCAGAAAAGTCAAAAGCCACACAGGGGTGAAAGGCAACGACAAAGCAGATGAGGCGGCCAAACAGGCGGCAGAAAACCTGGAGGGAACCACCCAAATTGAACCGTGGGACAACAGGACCATGTACACGCTAGTGGCCAATGCCCGAGATGGTGAATCGATGAGGCCCCTGCAAGGGGAGGGGGCGGTGGAAAGATATGTGGCAGAAAGGATTGCACTTAAAGCTACACAGCACAGGTCAGTAAAAAAATGGCTACAGCCCCCGAGCAGCCCGTGGGAAGAATGGGGAACACCCGGCAGGGGAAATCGGGAAGGTGCCCTCCCAGTAAAGGGCTCTATAACGGAGAACCCCACGCCCGACGCCCCAGGGCCAGCCCAAGGCCCCGACCGGGGCCAACAGGACGTGGAAATGGGGACCCCAGAGGAGAATCTCCAGGAACTTATGTTCCTGGAGGAACTGCAGCACGCTCCCTGGAGCCAGGGAGACCCGCCGATGCGACGGGAGCCGGGCGACCAGGAGCAGGTGCACCTGCGGGATCAAGAGACCACTCAGGACGAGTGGGACCTACTCTGGGAATTCGATGAAACGCGAGGGCCGCCTCTTGACATGGAAGAGAGGGGGGCCATGAACTCGCCAGAAAGGGAGATGATGCAAGCGATAGAGGAGACAGAAAGTGCGGACCCAATTGACGGACTGTGCCGCTCGATGATGGGGATGGACCTGGGAGAGTCGAAGCTCCAAAACCTGACGGACGTCCCACAACAAGCGATCAACGCCTACCAAGAGGCGGCCCCGGCAAGAAGAAGAAAGAGGAACAGGGACCGGGAGGCCATGCACCGAAGAAACGGAGACAGGGCCGCCACAAGCTACGCAGACGCTGCCGCGGTCGAGACACACATGGGAAAAAGAATGGAGGAGCCCCCAAGGGAAATTCTCCAGGACAAGTCGTTACCAGGAATATCCAATCACTTCTGGAAGGTTACTCCACCGACACTCAGATCCCTGGTCCTAAGATGCCGGTTTGGGGTCCTCATGACGGCGGCCAGAAAGCACCTCATATGGCCGAGCAAATATCCGGATCCGGGTTGCGCCCTCTGTGGGAGGAGGGACACTCCGGCACACAGGCTGGCTGGATGCAAAGACGAGACCAGCATGAACATGGCCACAGCCAGGCACAACGAAGTGGCAAGGACCCTTTATGAAGCGATCAGGAAAGGTCGGACGGGTGCCAGTCCGATCTGGATCGCGCACCACGCTGGACTCGACGGGACTAACAGATGCACGCGCCCGATGCCAGACTTCATACTTAAAAGGGGTCAGTGCCGTAGGGACGGAAGAGACCACCCGGGGGCGAAGGACCCCCCAGACGACATACCACACTTTGTGGATATTGTCATGATCAAGGGTGCAGAGGACGTCAGAGACGCCCCCCCAGGCAGGCCGGAAAACACCCGCAGGGAGGATGTGGGGGAAATCCACCTCATAGAAGTGGCCTTCACGTGGGACACGCACTGGTATGTGTCCCTTCACGATAAACTCAACAAGTATGAGCCCCTTATGGAGCTACTCAGATCCAAGGGATTTAAAGTGTTCTTTCACCCGATGGTTTTCGGGACCACGGGGTCGGTATATGAGCACAACGCAAGGGCTCTCACGCAACACCTCGGCTTCAACAAGAAGGAAACGGAGGCCCTCCTCAAGAAAATCAGTAGCATCGCGGTAGAGTGGGCTGCCAAGATGTTGATTTGTCACAGCAAGTCGGAGAAGGAGAAGGCTCTGAAAAACAGTAAGAAGCCGCCTTGATTGTGCATGTGACCAGGGGCAGGCGTAACAGCTGTGCACCTTCAAACATCACGCCTCCGGTAGGAGGAGTCACATTTTTTCTTTTTTCTTTTTTCTTTCTTTCAGAACAGAAGCCAGCCTTTCCCCTCCCATGCCCCAGCCGCGTACAGTGGCCAAAAGCGCGTACCGCGTACAGTGGAACGCAACCACTCCTGAAAATTTCAGGCTTCGACTGCGTACGGTGGTCAGATCGCGTACAGTGGTCAGAACAGAAGCCAGCCTTTCCCCTCCCATGCCCCAGCCGCGTACAGTGGCCAAAAGCGCGTACCGCGTACAGTGGAACGCAACCACTCGCTCCTGAAAATTTCAGGCTTCGACTGCGTACAGTGGTCAGATCGCGTACAGTGGTCAGAACAGAAGCCAGCCTTTCCCCTCCCATGCCCCAGCCGCGTACAGTGGCCAAAAGCGCGTACCACTTACAGTGGAACGCAACCACTCCTGAAAATTTCAGGATTTTGATCGGGTGACTGCAGTCAGCACAGACAGCCACGCGGCAGTGGAACTGCCATTCCGCACGTACCCCGCTTAAGGGGTGAGGTCGGCGTGTGCAGGCGTCAAACCACCGACCAACTGCCGAACCACAGACATGACCTCCAAACCGAAATCGTTACCGGTCCTCACCAAGGACAACATGTCCAACGGCGACTTCACCGCTCTGGCCAACGAGCTCAGCGCCTTCCTCAGCAACCTCGTCTTCGAAAAGAACGCGAACCGCGACGAGGAGCTCGCGCGCGGCGAGGTCAACAAACTCAAGGGCAAACTATTCGGCTCCCTGCCCGCAATCTTCAACAGCACCGAGGACGCCACCCGCATCGTCAGTCGATTCGTGCTGACGCCCAACAGCGCGAGTAAGACGTTACCCCAGCTGATTCTGGAGGAGACCGAGACGTACCCCCCTCAGACTGGGTACATGTGCGAGCCCATAACATTCTCCCGTGACGACCACTTCCAGGTGCTGACCGGCCAGATCATCGACTGGGACGCCGCGTGGCGCGTTCTCTTTTTCCTGCTAAGGCTGAAGTGCGCAGACCTGTCGGCCGAGACCGCCCAGGACGAGATCAAGAACTTGCAGATGTTGGCCGGCGAGGACCCGAACGCCCTCAGGGACCGTCTGGTGGGACTCATGGAGCGAGTCAACCTACCCCACGATTCCACGCAGAAGGTGATCAACCCTCAGACGGCGGGCCTGTTCATGCTTCAAGCTTTGCCCGAGCACCTCGCAGGCATCGTCCGCGAGCGATTCAGCAAGGCCATGAACGTCACCGAAGAGCACACGCTCGCCGAGGTGACCGACGTCGCGCAGGACGTGCACACCAAGCTGAAGAGCATGGAGACGAAGATCATGAAAGCGAACCTCGAGCAGGAGAACCTTCTCCAGTACGTGGGGGCGTACGCGGAAGGTCCCACCAAGTCCACCTTGGCAAAAATGCTGATCACCGGCCAGAACAAGCCCAACTTCGGGCTGCCAGCGCAGCCGCTGATCCCCCCCCACGCACCTCCACCACCAGGAGCGACAACCCTCGCCCACGCTTACCAGCTCCGCGGCCCGCAAACAACAACGTTGATCCCTCCGGCCTCAACCCCGCTGGACGGAAGCTCCTTGGGCAGCTCACGAGCCTCGCGTGAGAGCCCCCCGCGTTCGTCCCCCATACCACTGCACATCTGGCTGATGACCGCCATGATGTGCATTTTCTCCCTCGCAAGCCCCACCACAGCCCTGTCCCCCACCACCATCATCAGCGACACCCCAACACCTCCAGCCCTCTTCCTCATGCTGCCACCAACATCTGTCGAGCCACAGCCTCTCCTCCCGTTGCTGGGGGGGGGAATAATACACCACCAAGCACGACAGACGCAGACTGGGCAAGCAGGACCACCAGACCCATTTTTTTCAAATATATTCCCACACACCACCATGGGCAACCCCACTCCGGCAGCGAGACCCCCAAAACGCCCAGCCCGGCAACAACCACCCGACTCGACTGCCACAACGCCACAACCGCCCCAGCCGACCCCGCGGACAGATGGAATAACGAGTCAGAACTCGCCACCGTGCAACTGAGGCCTGGCGCAACCTCCCTGCCACGCCGCAAATGAGCCCACGCACGGACACTCACGACCGTGCCCGAAACCACAGCCCAGTCACCGACACCACGCGCCGTCAATAACATCGTCACAGTGGGGCTGGTCACAGCCGCTACCATGTGGGCCAGGGGGTTCAGCGCGGAAAGCATAGTACCGGAATATCCTAGTTCACTAGATATCAGAGGGTCCCGAACTGTGTGGATAAACTCTCTCTCATAAGATAAATAAACCCTAAGCTAGATATACCCGGAACGGTCTCGCAACGGTCTCGGAAACTAGCCTACCTGTGACACGGCGTGTGTCACAGCACGAACCTATAGATCAGTCAGCAGTCCAGTGTTGGTCCTAGGGGTCTGTCATAGGGGCCTGCACCGGGACTCCCAGTCAGGGCTGCCTATACAGATTCCAGCACACCACCCCAGCACTGTGGGTGGTGACTGGCTAGGAGAGTCAGAATGTTAAACCTCTAGGGCAGAAGCCAGGGTGACAAGTCCTAACTGCTAATCCAACTGTGCTATTCTGATACACAAATTGAAACCCTCTAACCAGCACAAGAGAAACCATATAGGCAATGCAAGTCCTGCTAAACTACTGAAAAGCTCTGTGCCAGTAAGTCAGATTGAAGAATTCAAAGGTGTCAACGTAAAAGCATAAACCAAATTGAAGACCGTGTTGAGGTCAAAGTAGATCTCAGCACACCACCAGAACAGTGGTGTACTGTCAGAACCAGAAACATAACTACTCGGGGTCAAAGGCCAGAGGAGCACCGTCACCACAATGAGCACCGTAGTAGCCCGCAGTAGCACGGCGGAGCAATACGGGGCGGCCAAAGTGTAAGGCATCGGTCTCTGGAAAATCATTCGCCAGAGAATTTGACGGAGTCGGTGTTGCTGATTCGTTTATCACGGGAGGCTGCACCGCACCGGGGTGCTGCCAAGTACTGCCCGAAGGTGGGGCCTCGTCATCTGAAGACGACGCCGGCGACAGCGGAGGACCGTCCTCAAATAACACGGCAGGCGGCGGCGGCCCGGGATGCCATGGCACCGGAGCCATATAGAGGCCCTGCCGCCTCTGCACCCGCCGGTGGAGACGAGGCGGAACAGCACACGGCACCGTAACAAGCGGTGCCTCCTCTCCCCTGCACAGCACAGGCTGCGGCGCAGCCCGACCCGATACCTGCACAGGGTCGATGTCATTGGCCACCGTATAGGTGGCAGCCCCCACTCCCATGACAGAAATCAAGAGAATGAAGGAAAGTAGAAACGGCATCCCCCACAAGCCCGCGTGGGCGGGGAAGCCCCACGGAGGCTTTCCACAGCCGTGGCTGCGGGGAGCACCGTCATGCCAATCTCCCAGAGCACCACAAGAGCGAGGTGCTCGGGCTGCGGGCGTCGACGAGTGATTTGCCGAGATTGTCGAAGCCCGCGGCTTCACGACGAAGCTGCCGTCGGCGAGGTCCTCGTAATCGTCCGTGTCGTAACCCGTGAGATCAACCTGTCCGATGGCGGCGTGGTTCACGGTCTGAACGAACCCAGCGAACTCACCGTCCGCGTCCGCTGTGGTGGTCACCCGCGCCGATTGAAGTGGCGCGGGCTTCACATCTTCTCCCTGCGAGACAGGCATAGCAGGGGCCGGCACGGCGGATGCCGATGCCGCCGCACCACCTGCCGGAACCTGCTCCTCCGGTGTGGCCACCGCTGCGGCGGGTCCGCACACCAGAGCCGAAGCCTCCTGCCCGATGCCGGCAGGAGGCGGGAAAGATGCGTGGGTGTAATGTACCTGCGGGTTGGCCGCGGAGTGAACCTCCGCGGCAAGATCGTCGAGCCGGCGGAGAATGTCATCTCCCTCGGAAGCCGGCTGCTGCTCCACGGTGAAGCCGTAGGCGGACACGTCGATGCCGCCCACCGCTCCCGCACAAAGCACCGCGGGCGGCCCGTACGCGGCTGCCGCACGCGCGAAGGACTCCGCTCCATCAACTGCTGCCTGCTGGAATAACGCGCACATGGCGAGCGCGTGCACCCCCTCTGCGTCCTCCTCGTCGATGGGAACACAGAATGCTCCAGCAGAGGTGGGCGGGTGTTGGCGCCCGCCCAACGGGCAGTCGCGGTAAAAGTGATACGCCTCACCTTTTCCTGCCTTCTTGCACCTACCGCAGAACGGCTTCGCCCGTTGATCGTCGCGGTCGAACCCCACGGGCGGGGCTTTGTGGGTCCCCAAGCGGAATCCTCGCGGCTGCTGCCCCCGCTGCTGCTGCTGCCGCTGCTGCACCCGCTCCCGCTGTTGACGCACAACCGGATTGGCCTCACCGTGTTGCCTCTGAACGAGCTCCCTCAGCTCCGTGATCTTCTGCAGCAGTGCGTCATACTCGCTGCTAGACAGGTGCGCGGAGATGCCGTCCGCGCCAGAAGCCGCCTTCCCCCCGCCCGTCTGTGCCCAAGCCTGGTAAATTTCCACAACCATGGAACGGAGCGAAACCAGTGACACATTAGTCAAGTCAGCAGCCATGGGATAGCGGACCTTCACCGCAGCGTAGAACACGGGGTCGAGTCGGGTGTAGAGGGATAACTTCCTCGTGGCTTCGGTCGGTGTCCAGTCGAAAGCTCGGTTATCCCGCACCAAACGTTGCTCCTTAGCCAAGATCGGCTGCGGGTCAACGTTCGCGGGATAACGCAACGCGGCGTGCTCCTCCTGCTGGGACTCCCGTAGTGCCACCGGTACACAGCCCTTGATAACGTCGATGAGAGCTCGCCGTCCATCTCGGTCAGTCGAAGAATCGGTACCAGTCAGCCAGACGAACGCGTTGCTGTGCTTCTCAACCACCAGGGCAAGAACGTCGTAGAGAAGCCCATTCACCCTGTTGACCACGGGTGCCAGAGGGTCGTCGAGGTCAAAGGCACGTAGCTCCAGACCAGCCGACTGAAACTCCGTACGCAGCTGCACCACCAGGTCGGACAGAAGGCCAGCGTCGTCCGTACCGCGAAAATGATGTTTCTTGTCGCCAAGAATATCCTCACGGATACTCTTGGCCCAAGCTCGATGCAGTCGCGTCTTGTAGATCTCGTCGACGAGCTTGGACTGCTCCTGCAGGTAACGTCTGACGGCCACGTCCGCGTCTTCGTTCGATGCAGGGTTGGGGGTAGGAACAGAAGGCGTAGCCGCCGTTGGTGTGTTCCGTACCCCGTCGATCAACCTCAGAGAGGCGTCGATGTCGCTGTCCCTCGTGAGGGACTTCTTGGATCTCGTTGTGACTCCCATCTCTAGATAAGCCTGATGAGGGGAGGCGGTACGCTGTAGCACGTTTGGGTAGGGTCGCGGAGAAAATGCGACGTCACAGATACGGAACGAGCGGTCGAGCCATGCGAGCGAGGGACAAAGGAAGATGTCGTCGAAGTCAAAGGTGCCAAGGTCACCAGCCCAAAATACGGTAGCAGGCGGGATCAGAGCGTGCAGAAAATCGTGAATGGACATTGCGACGACGAAACCCAATCCAAGCCGGCACCCCATAGCTGCGGCTCGAAGTCGCTCACCGCAAGCTGCTCATCTCATAATCCCCACTAATGCCCAAACGCACAAACGCGTACCACCTCTCCGAGCGGCCGTTTAGCCAATCATGGCCAAACTAGCAAGTGGAATAAAGCGTGGATGGGGCCACGGCCTACCGGAATATCCTAGTTCACTAGATATCAGAGGGTCCCGAACTGTGTGGATAAACTCTCTCTCATAAGATAAATAAACCCTAAGCTAGATATACCCGGAACGGTCTCGCAACGGTCTCGGAAACTAGCCTACCTGTGACACGGCGTGTGTCACAGCACGAACCTATAGATCAGTCAGCAGTCCAGTGTTGGTCCTAGGGGTCTGTCATAGGGGCCTGCACCGGGACTCCCAGTCAGGGCTGCCTATACAGATTCCAGCACATAGTGTGGGCCAGCGCGTACACGCTGGTCTCCATCACGCCCTGCCTGTGGGCACCCGGCTCATGGTACCTGGAACGCACCACCGCCATCACGATCGCCGCAACCACAGGGGCAGCCGCAATGGCAACTCATGGAGTGGCATCCTGGGCCGTTGGGGTACTGGTGACCCAGTGGATCGGGTCGGCAACGGTACACCACACGGCAGTCGGCATCTTGTTCCTAGAGGCGACATGGCGGGCAGTGCGGAGGTTCTCCCTGAACCTCCCCCTGCTGTTATGACTCGTGGAGCGTTCCCTTAGCGCCCGGATGAGGTGGGCACTCAAAACATCCAGGCCTGGGGCCCAGTGCCCAAGTCCGCTGGAAGGCGCAACCGGCGGGCTCAGCAACAGGCCAAAGCAGTACTGCAGCTCCTTGCCCGCACATGGGTGCAGCGAGTGTGCGAGCAGCTTGGCTGCGCATTAGCAGCCTGGGCCATCCTCACAACGGTCCAGGCAAACAGCGTGGGACACTTGCTCGTAGAGGTGTCCAGGCTCATGGCGACAGAAGCATGGAAGAGCACGCCCAACTGGTGCGCGGCGGCGGCAGCGACAGCGGGGGCGGCATACTCGTGGACACAGTTCCGCTTGGTCAACACCAACGCCATCATGCGATTCATTGTCCTCAACCCAAAGTGCAAGGACCCCCCCAGCCGCTTCAAACGCACCAGCAAGCGGAATAAACGGCAGGGCCGTGTGGCGCCATCCTCCCACGATCTATGGCGCAGAGCCAGCCTCAGGAGGACAAAAAGCCGACGCCACGCCCGCAGGGGCCGCAAGCGGCGCAAGAAGCCGCGGCAGCGCCACCAGGCGCGAGCATTCGCCACGCAGGCCGGCGAGGTGGACAGCGCCGCACCTCTCGGCCGAGAAGATGACGTCGACAGGGTGTTACAAGTGCTCACAAATTTTTGCATATATTGTTGATAGGTAAAAAATTGGATCAGCAAAAAAAATTGGACCCGAATTTTCATTTTGTAATCTTACGTGTGAGATTTTTACCCATTTTCACCACTTTTTGACTTATAAGTCTGAGTGTGTGTGCGCACTAGGTGTATACTACAATGTATACAGCTGTTACACCTCTGTAATATATCTCACCTGAATACATGAAATGGAATTTGATATTTTTCATGTTGGTTTGTGAAGATATATGTATGGTCAATATTTGGTACATCGGGTTTTGCTGATTGAAACCCATGACAAATAGACCAAACCCTAATGTGAATATATAGGTGTATCAACAGTTAAGTGCAGTCACTTAAGTGATAACTTGTCAGTCGATTTATTACTTATTTACTTACTGTAAGAGTATCAAAATGATAGCTTCAGATTCCAAGTAAATCAGAACAAAGCTCGAATAATGAATCAGAGCAGTGTCTGTAATAACTTCTATCAGCTGTCAATATGATTACTGATCTGAAAGAGTTACATGCATTTGAACTGATCAGAACTGTATCAACTGTCAGAATGCAATGTAGACGTTGGTATTGCTCCAGCAGCGATAGTAAAAGGTATGGACAGTGTTCAGCAGTTACCAACTGCATTATGAACACTGCATACTGCCTTCGGGTCTGGAGATATTCTCCATCCAGCCCTTCAGCATGTGGTTTTATCCTGTTTACCATAGCTATCGCCATCACTGACATCCAACACGCACATGTGTTTGTTGGATGGTATCTACATTATCATACACGTGGTTGATACTATAGTTGATCATTTCACTTATTGAATCAGTGAATGTCAATATACATTATAGTGTCAGTGATTGTGCATTGTGCAGGTACTTGCTGATTTAGTACACTTAAGCAAATTGATAGTGATTTATCATACAAGATAATCTGTATACCACTAGACAGCATATGGCTAGTATGATGCATATCAATTTGGTTAGTAAGTTGTAATCCTGCATTTCTCATCATAATGAATGACGAGTTGATTAATATATTTCACAAATGGCTCCGGTGAGTATTCCATCTTTGATCAACAGTAGAACAGTTATTCCATCCCAAATCCTACGTCAGGAATAACTGAGCTAATTACTGTCTTTATGACCAAGATTGGCACCTTATACCAAGTGGATTCATTTATGGCCTATACTTGCACAGCAGGTATGCTATATGGTATATTGATGCAATATCTCACGAACTTTTTCCCAAGGTCCTCTTTGCACGCTCCCACCGGGAGTTTTTTGGCTTCCTCCCATTCGCTTATGAGGGTCCGGGCGTCCGCCTGCATCAAAGAAACCTCATCGTCCGTCGCCCCCGACGGCCGCCTAGCCACTGGATCCGCCTCGATCTTCACACCTAGCTGTGCCTTTTGCATCATAGCAAAGATCGCTGCCATCTGCTGCGGGTTTTCCATCAACTTTACGAAGTCCAACGGTTGGTCTGCTGGTCCCGCCTTAGCGGCCTCCTCCTCCTCCTCCTCCTCCTCCTCGTCGTCGTCATCCTCCTCCTCTTCTTCGGATTCCGAAGAGTCCGAACCGAAGCATTCCTTCACTAGTTTTTTGCCTGCGGCTTTGGCCTTCTTCCCCTCCTGGGCCTGTGCGATGGCCCGCGTTTGCTGGCACTTCTTGCTCCTTTTCGTGCGGCCTTCGTCGTAGAGTGTGGGAGGCTTCCTTTTTTTGGTCTGCTCAACTTTCTTCTTGGCATATTCTGCGGCTGCTGTTTTTGCCATTTTGATTGTAAAGAACTAACGAAGGTGACTGGGAAACAACTGCGTGTGCTGGGACCGCTTGTCAGTTTTATGGGTCTAATTAGCTTTCCGTACGGTTTTCCATGCGATTATTTGCACACTCCCATCGATCGCCGCCGTGGCACGTTTTCCATTAGGATGTCCCGGCCTGAGCATACCTGTAATACGATTTCCATCCCTGTGGTCAACGTATGGCATATCCAGTCTGAGATTGCCGTTGAGAATTCATAATTCGATGTCATGCGTGGAATCTGCGCGCGTCGTCGCTGTCGGACCCAATGTGATTCGATTTTCGTTTGAAATCAGGTTCTTCCCGATTTTTTTTTAAGTTTCAGAAATAAAATCTCGACTAGCCAAAACAGCGCATACCGGCCGCAATTTTCGACATCGCAGATTTTCGATCGATCTGCAGAACCAGCAGAAGATCCGATCGAACCTATCAGATCCCGATTTTTTTTGAAGTTCCAGAAATAAAATCTCTAATAGCCAAAATTGCGCATACAGGCCGCCATTTTGTTTTTTTGCCCCCCTCGTCAGTGAACAAATGGTTTGTTTTCTTGGGGGTGATCGAACAGGCTCATTTTATTTGGGGGGTTTTTGGCGGCGGTAGGGGGTTTTCCATAGGGGTTTCCATAGGGATAGGCTCTGGATTTTCCATAGGGCACACCACTTTTTCCACAGGCTCCGGATTTTCCATAGGGTACATTGGTGATGTTTTGTAACCTGTTTCCAGGCCATTCCACAGGTATGGACGCCACTATCATAGGGATGATCTCTGTGGCATTCCTTAACAGTGTAATTCTGCATTTTCCATAGGCATTTTCCAAGTGCGGCGTGTTGCTGTTGTAGGGTCCAAAAAGGGCCTGTTTTACCCTGCCCTATTTTTCATTTTTTTGATTCCATCCCTATAAATTACCTATGGAATCCCGAAAATGGGGTGAGCCAACCTATGATCACCCTGTGGAAACGATTTCCATTGGGGCCTGTGGCAAATTTTCCAGAGCCATTCCATACGATTTTCAGATAGGGGATTTAAAAGTGCCCTATGGAAAGGTTTTTGCCTATGGAAAGCCAATGGAAATGCGTTCCCATAGGTTTTGCATAGGGTTTTTCCATCCCTGTGTAATTATTTCCAACCCTACGGACGCCACTATTATAGGGTTAACACCTCGACCGTTCATAGAATATCAACCCAATATCCCTATGGAAAATTCAAGTTATTTTCCCTTAGGTTGTATAGGGTGGGCATCCCTATGGAACCAGAATGCAGCATTCCTAACGTATGTCCACCCTATGTCCACCCTACGTTCATGGTATGGAAGGTATTGAACACCTTCCATAGGGATGTCATTGGGCGGACCGCCCTATGGAACACATCGTATTGTTTCCATGCCTATGCCCACCCTACGCCCACCCTATGACCACCTCATGATCACCCTATGCCTAGCAAATGAAAAGTTAAAAAGGAAGCAACGGTTCCAAGTAGTCATGCGTGCTGGTATGGATGGTGTGTTGTGGGCCAGTATTAAACAACCACGGGGTCGACATGCCACCATGTCCTTGCACCGTGTGCCGACTACAAGTTGAAAAACCTCTTCGAACGATACAACGACATACGAAGCTATACAAGAGATGGCAAGGAGCGGTATACATGGGGGAAAGTAGTAGTGAAGACGATACTTCAAGTGATGACGGGGGTGACCGTAATGGTGGTGATGGTGGTTCCCTTGGAGGTGATGATGACATGGAAGATGCCAATGCAGAAGCGGACGAAATTCTCCAGGATCATTTGAGAAAGCTGGAAGAACATTGTGCCCGTCTCCTAATTCCTGCTGCCAACGATGAGGATATGGATAACCATGAGGTACCCCTCTTTCTGTATTTCCCAAGGGTGAGCGTACGTATGCCAACAGGTGGGCATAGGTTGGGAAATCGTTGAACGTTTCCATAGGGTGGGAAAAGGCATTCCCAGAGGCGGGTATAGGTAGAGCACTGGGTAAGTATGCCTATGGAAAGCATTGGACGTTTCCAGTGGGTGGGCATAGGGCGAGCATAGGGCGGGCATAGGTTGGGAAAACATGGAATGTTTCCATAGGGTGGGCCTGAGCATTCCCAAGGGCGGGTATAGGTGGTTCACTGGGTGGGCATGCCTATGGAAAGCATTGGATGTTTCCATAGGGTCGGCATAGGGTGGGCATAGGACGGGCATAGGGTGGACATGCGGAGGGAAATGCCTTTTTTTTATTTTGCAGTTCCTGTAAAGTTGGGGATGCCTCTCGTGATTTCACAGGTCGTTGATCACGTCGATGCCGAGAAGGTTTCAACAATGCATCGTCTTGTCATTGATCTGCTGGAAACGAAATCCGAGCACAATGCTACCCAATCCATGTTTGATCAAATCTTCAATCTCATGCGGCAAACGGTGATTGGCAACGTTGACATCATCGGCAATCAGAGACGAAATGGTTTCCCGACCTCCTTCAAACAAGCTTTGTCTATGTGGAAGGATTTTGCCCTGCCGTACCATACCGCCGACGTTTGCAGGAATGAATGCATGATCTTCACTCCGGGCCGGCATGACGACCTTACCCAGTGCCTCCATTGCCACAAACTTCGGTGTCACCCCAGCTCTCGACGTAACGGACGGCTTATTCCGGGAAAGCCGTACAAGGTATTTAGGTTTTGGCGCTTGGACGAACTCCTGCCGATGCTATATTTGATACCAGAGATGGCCGAGCTCTTGGTATCATGGAAGATAACTACACCCGCGGAGAACGACGATCTGCCGGTTGTGACTACGTTTCATCGTAAGTGTATCCCTCCCACATGCTCACCCTATGCCCACCCTATAACATCCCTATGATCACCCTATGTCCACGCTATAACATCCCTATGATCACCCTATGTCCACCCTATGCTCACCCTATGCCCAATTCACAATTGCCTTGCATCCTATGTTGACCCTATGCCCACCCTATGTTCGCCCTATGCCCACCCTATGACCACCCTATGCTTATCCTATGCCCAAAATCCATTTATTATTCCAGAAAGTGTAATTGTGTTCCTCACCTTAAATGATAAGTTTCGTTGCTCGGTTTCAATCGCAGAGTCGACCTTCTGGAGAAATAAGGTGTATGTCGAGCAGCCGGGCTTCTTTACGGAGCCACGGAACATCTCCTTATTCATGTGTGCCGATGGAGTGAATCCTCATAACGATTCCACGGCGGTCACGTCCTCAATCACCCCAATAACGTTCCAAATCTTAAATCTGCCTGCTGAGTATCGAGCCAAGTACGAGTTTCTATTGGTATACGGAATAATTGAGGATAAACCGAGTAATGCTCAGATTTACTACAAGTTCTTGGTGGCCGAGTTGCTCGACATGTGGAATGTTGGTGTCCGAGCGTTTGATTCAAGAAAAAAGGAAATCTTCCAGTTACGATGCATGCTCACGTGTGTTGTTGCTGACTATGGCACGGGGGGCATAACGGAAATTGCCAATCGAGTTGGAGGAAATTCCGCTTCTAAAGCCTGCATGTTCTGCAACATTACCGGCGAGACCTGGGGAACAAGCTGTTTGAATAAAACAATTTTCAAAGGTAGTCCAGCCTATTCCCACCCTATGCCCACCCTGTGACACCGCTATAGCATCCCTATACCGTCCCTGAGATAACCAATTCAGGTTTCCCACCCTATGCTCGCCCTATGGCCGCCCTATGCTAGCCCTGTGATCGCCCTATGCCCACCCTATGAAAACGAATGCGATGACGAATGTGACAACTGTCCTCACAGGTTCTGCACCTCTCCGCACCGAAGAGGACGTACGATTGCTGCAGGCCAGAAATGCAAGTTGCGCAGATTCTGGGTTGTACACTGCTGCTCAGCTTCGAGAGATTTATAGTAGAACGGGCATCAAAGGGCCGTGTGCACTTTCTTTGTTGCCACACTTTTCCGTGACAAAGGACTACTTCCCGGATATCATGCACGAACTTCATAACTTGGAATATAGGATGACATGTGCTATTTTTCAGTGCAACTGGAATATTAAATGCCTTAGATATGCTGAAAATCACCATGTGCACCCGGAGTGGCTACCTGAACCTGTGGACGAGAACGAGGTGGAGAAAACCTTGGAAGAACATTTTGCTGGTATGTAACAATCTCGGGATTTCATTCCATCCCTGTGCTCGCCCTATGCCCTCCCTATACCCACCCTTGGAACTGGGGAAACGCATTCCATCCCTGTGCTCACCCTGTGCCCACCATATGCCCACCCTATACTCACCCTTGGAACTGCAGAGAAATATTCCATCCCTATGCCCACCCTGCACCCGACCTATAGCCACCCTATACCCACCCTTGGAACTTGGCGATTGTCAAATAATGCATGACAGTGACTGCTGTTCTTTTCTGTTTTTGCAGAACTCGCTGTACCATGGGGTCTGGATGAGGACATTCGTTCTATTGCGATTAAGTGGTACAAGAAATCAAAAGTCGATCGGAATTGGGGCAACGTGGTAACTAAGGGCATGGAGTTCAGCGCGAGCACAGGAGAGCCAAGAAAACTGAAGGCCGCCGTGGGGATTGTCTTCATAACTTGCGGCTTCATGAGCGCAATCGCAGCTTGGCCAGACGCATTGGGAGATTTGCCTCATCCGAAATTCTCGTCCTTTGTTGGGGAGTTCGTCGTAGTGGTGCGTGAGATAGTCTCAAACCACATCATCTCCGAGGACCGTCTGCATAAACGGGTTGAAGCTCTAATGGACCGATGGGAGAAGGAGTTTTCACCTGAAGATTGGAATATAACTACGCATATTTTGCGACATTTGCCTCGGCATATCGAACTGACAGGACCTGCGCATGGAACATGGTTATTTCCGTGGGAGTCATTCTATGGGAAATGCAAGGAGTCAGTCAAAACTCGATCGCAGCCAGTAGCCAGCATCATGAACGGTATGTATACCTAGGCTCACCCTATGTTCACCCTACGTCCGCCCTATGCTATCCCTGTGATCACCATAGGGAATGGGAATCTCAAAGTTTCCCGCCCTATGCCCACCTTATGCCCACCCTATGTTTACCCTATGCCTTTACTATGTATCGGTTCCGTACGTATACCGTGCCTATGGAAAGCTTCTTCCATAGGGAGAACATAGGTATGGAAACGTCTGGCTGCACTGTACGTTTGTTTATGTGTTATGTATGTCGCAGGTCAGATGCTAGAAAATCAGCTGATGCTAGTCCGTGGCATATATGCTTCAATATCTAATGAGAAGGTTGCACCATACACTGGGCCACAAAAGCGACGAGTGGAGGTGATTGGCAAGCAAACACCGATAACCTTGGATGAAGGTACGCAGTGCCTTAGATGCCTTTGCAGTAGATGTCCGCCCTGTGCCCACCCAATGGAAATCTTTCCCGCCATATGCCCGCCCTATGCCCACCCTTGGAGCTGAAAAGAAATATTCCATCCCTGTGCTCACCCTATGCCTACCCTATGCCCACCCTTTGAAATTCGTAACCATCTTATGCCCACCCATTGATCACCCACAGGTGACATAAAAGGTATACGGAAGTATATGCGCACGAATTTCCCATGGGCCCAGCTCCTGCAAAACGACTTTGACACCAAACTCGCTGAATGGAAGCGATTGAGTTTGAGAGAACGGCGGATCATGCCACGACCCGTCATCCAAGATCTGGAGACATGGCGGTTGAACCGGTTGACGAGGGAATGTCGTCCTTTGAGTACCAAGGAGCGTTGTTATGTCTACATGGCCGGTGTGATGAAGAGTCAGCACGTGAAAGTCGGACGAGACACTTTTCGTACGCGATCCGCCGACCGCCACCTCACCACCTGTCAACGATACATAAAGGCAATCTTTGATACCCCAGTAAGTGGATTGAATGCCCATGAAGACAGGTCGTTCATCCGATGCCCACCCTATGTTCGCCCTATATTGGCCCTATGCCTACCCTGTGTTCGCCCTACAACATCCCTATACCGTAACATATATCATAGATCATGCGTATGCTCACCCTGTGCCCACCCTACGACCACCCTACACCCTCCCTATGATTACGAGTTAAGCTTTCCCACTCTGTGTCCGCCCTATAGCCGCCCTATGTCCACCCTGTGCCTACCCTATGCTCACCCTTTGGAAAGTATGTGTTGCAGGTACGGCGAGCTTCTGAAAATTTATAGCATCCCGATTGGCAGGAAACAATTGGTTTTCCTCAAAGTAAGATGGTTTCCATTGAAGGCAGCATTTCAAGATACCGTGGCGAACAATATGATGTTGAGGTCGGACTTGCCATGGGACCTTTCCGAGGTTTTCATCCAAGCATTTGAGATTGAGTGCTTGGTGTGCATTGTACCCATTCCATGGAACTTTGACCGGTTCATCACGACCAAGAGAATTCCAGCTGGACGACCCGATGCAAATAGGTTGGTATATTATCTCGGCGAGCACAAACTCGGTTTCAATGATCCACCATGGAGATATGATAAAGACAAGATGATGCTCATACTAGATAGGCATGTAGATTTTGTGGGCGACTTACATGACGAATAACTTGTTCATTTCATAGATGGAATTATTCTGTATATTAATATGTATATATGTAGTAAAAGCCCTATGGAAAGCCTGGATATATCATGAATCATCACCCTATGCTCACCCTATGAAACCTGAATGGTTATACCTATGGAAACCCTTTCACAGGTACGGTATCCCTTGGGAAACATGTTTCCATACGGATGATATACCTACGGAAGACCTTTCCACTGGGTGGCTCACCCCTGGGAAAGCTCATTCCATAGGCTGGCTATACCTATGGAACGTCATTTCCATACGTACGGTATACGTGTGGAAACGTATTCCATATGGATACTATAGGTATAGATTTTGCCACCAGTATCAGGAGTATACCTACGGCATGCTCACCCTGTGTTATCCCTATAGCTAACCCTATGGAAACCCCTATGGAATTACGTCTTTATTGACCGAGAATACGCAGAATGAATTGTATATTTCCATAGGTATACTATCCCTATGGGGGCCCTATGGAAAGCCCTATGGAATTACGTTGATATTCCCGAGAATACGCAGAGTGAATTATACGTTTCCATAGGCCTACCATACCTATGGCATCCCTATGGAAAGCCCTATGGAATTACGACTTTATTCCCGAGAATACGCAGGGCGAATTGTACATTTCCATAGGTGTACTATCCCTATGCCCGCCCAATTCCCGCCCTATGGAAAGTCTTGTGGAAAACTCATAGTATACGCTAATTTTCCATAGGTGCACTATCCGTATGCCCGCCCTACGCCCGCCCTTGGACATGCCTATGGAAAGCGTATGGGAAAGTTATATTTTCCATAGGGCTTTCCATCGGCCCCCTATGCCTATAGCCGCCCTATGGAAGGGTTTACATTTTCCATAGGGTTTTCCATAGTCCTGGTTATGCCTATAGTCATCCTATGGAAATGTTTACTTTTCCATAGGGTGATTATACGGCCTTCCATGCCTATGGAACGTCCTTTTCCATAGGCATACAGCCCTATAGAAACCCTATGGAAACTCCAAAAGGGGGTATCCCTATGGAAATACCCTATGGAAAGCTTTCCAAGCCTTTGGGAAATATTTCCGGATTTTCCCGAGCGTTCCCAAGGGTGGGCATAGGGTGGGTATAGGGAT
>LGRX02026742.1:0-14315 GCA_001247695.2 Cymbomonas tetramitiformis | reverse complement strand
CTTTCCGAATGGAACCAAAAGCCGTTCGATTAAAATCGAACGGTTTTTGGTTCCATTCGGACATGGAATTCACGGCCGTGAATCTGGAATTCACGGCCGTGAATCTGGAATTCACGGCCGTGAATATGCAAGTTAGTGGCGCTTGTATTGCCTTTCGTGAAAGTTGAAATATATTATAACCCGAACGTAAATCGTAACGACTATGGAACAATCAACACTTGCCGAGCTCTGCGAATGCGGACAGTTAAACAAGAAGGGAAAGCTCATTGAATGCAAGCAAGACCCGTTGACTATGGACCACGAGGGCAAACGCTGCACCCGGGTAAAAAGAGGCAAAGGCGAGCTGCGTTGCGCAAAATGCAGCGGACAATCAAAGAAACCCGCAAGAGGCAAAGAAAAATATTTGGACGACTTCGATCGTACGCGAGGAATAGGCTTCGCAAACAACTTCGTGGTGTCGGTACCCGAAGACACGCGACAACATCTGGAAATGCGCTCTTCGCTTATGTGGCGTGAAGCGTTGAAGAAGGTGCCGGATTGGGACAAACTTCCTAGCGGAATGGTAACCCTTACCGGAGGAAAGCTAGAGGTGTTTCATGAAACCGCGAAACACGGGGGGGGGGGAATATTGACGGACTTCTACGACAACTTCCTCGACGACGAAGATCGGAAGCACTTGAACGTCTTCGTCAACGAGGTGGAGACGCAAGTATTAGAAAAGCTACGTAACTCGTACACCGTCGAGAACAAAGCGTTTTTAATCAACGACGACCTGGTTGCAGAGAATTCGGGGAAGGTCCTCTCGTCCCTAAGGGGGTGGCAACCTTGGCATCTTGACCAGCCGTTGAACCAGCCCCTCACCGAGCCCGCCCAGCACTTGGCGATCGTCGCCTACTTGGGCCCATGTTCCCCAACAAGGGTGTGCTCTGCGCCAACCCCGTCGTTGGAAGCGTCGATTGACCTATTAGGCCAATCGACGCAAGAGAACTTGAGGCTGAACTGCGATACAGCTTTCCGTGAGCAGCGCGCTCTAATGCTCCCGAAGGAAACCCTCGACGCCTTCGCGGTGAACGTTGGGGGGAAGGAGAAAGTGGAGTTGGGCGAGTGCGCCGTTGTGGGGGGGGTTCACCAAGGGGTGTCCAATGCGGATGGCACGCCCCGAATAGTGTTCTCCGCCAACTTGGCCTTGAAGGACGTGGCCTCATACGACCCGGATGTGCAGCTTAACCCAGTCAACTCGCCCATCCACTGGGGTTTTCTCGACTTCGCTGCCAAGGAGTACGTCAAGTACTTCCTCGCGGGCACGGACCTCGCCCCCACGGTGGACGATGCCAACGTGAAAGTGCTCAATACTTTGGGGGCAGACGTTATGAAGTGCTTGGACAAAGTCACGAACAAGCGAAGGCGTGAAGCGGAGGGTGCGCGGAAGCGTGGTAGGAGATAAGTATTAGATTAGGCTTAGTGAAATAGGGGTACAATACGTGTATGCCATGCTTAGCCACGTGAAAAAAACATTTACATTTACAAGTTGATATATATCATTACTTGTTTTGGCAATCAAATAATATTTGTTTGTTGTACTTGCTCGTTATCGCTACTAGTCTTTGCTAATTTACTATCCTATATAAGCTCGAACTCGACGTTCAAACGTTCAGAAATATTCAAACTTGCATTGCGCTCGTGCCTCTCGAGAGGCACCACCATCCTCTGACAAGTTTTAGCGCACTTGCTGCACAACTTGTACGACACAAGGGAGGTGAATTTTCCATCGTCGTCGTTTCCATGGTCGTGGAAAACAATGCGAGTGGTTGCGATCTCCTCGCACCACACCCACGCACCCTGCTTGCGGTTGTCGACAGCGTAGTGGTCGAGCATTGGGAAACAATCGAAAGGAAACTCTAATGGCCAAACGCCAGCCTCCCCATACTCAACCATGCATATGAGGACCTTATGCAACTCGCACCGCTTGTTGGGGCGAGTGAGTCCATAGTGGGGATCCTTCGTAGGGTTCTCGTCTTGCCCGCGGACCACGACGTGCTTTTGCCAAAGGCAATTGTACGGGGCGGGTAGGTAGCCTCTGGAAGATTGATAGTCCTCGTCCCTATTTATTACTCTGTTCATTTTTTTATTTGCGGGCTAAGACTTAGTCAAATAGGTTTAGTCAAATACAATAGCGTCTATAACGTATATGGTATAAGATATCGTATAGCGTGTACTATATAATAACATATCACGTTGTTCGCATACATACTCCCTTGTGTTCGCATCTTACCATCACTTATCGACCCAAGGAAACTTTGTTAAAGTACGAAACAAGTATGCCCCAACCATGTTGCGACCACTGCGAACGGAAAGCGTGGCTCCGCGCTCGGTTCAACCGGGACTTGCAAGACCTGCAACAATCTTTCGCCAACAATTTTGAAGGGTACCCCGACCACGAGCGGTTCCTTGCAAGGTGGGCGGTAGTGGGTAGGGACCTAGCCGATATTCCCTTGCCACAACCTGACCGGCTCACTTGCAAAAGTTGCTTCAAGAACATTTGGCTACCACATGCTACCACGGATATTTACTTCACCTCCTGGGCCAAGTGGGAATTTTTATAAAGTAAAGCAAAGTACAGAGGTTGCTAGATTGATTCAAAAAAATACTTGAGAATAGTACACAAAATATTAATACTTGCTATTACACGTATGTACACCTTAAGAAAATTGTCTATTCCTTAGCTACGCATAGTCCGCACAACCATGTTCCTGCTGGGATCTTGCTTAGGCTTGGACGCAAGCAAAAAATATGGAAGCCCTTATTGCACACGTCGCATAACAGCATTTCATCTCCGTTGTCTTCTTCACCGCACAGTTCGCACGATAAACTTTTAGGAACTTGCTGCGAGCATCTAGCTTCCATGTCTAGCTCTACCACCTCGCGCGCTCGCTTGGATGCTTCCCGTTTCAGTTTCGCGGTGATCTTCCCAAGGGGTTGCCTTTTCAAGGCGCCAACCGGTTTTCTCGGGCGTCCCACTTGTGGGTGTCGGCCAATTATGTCGAGATGTTTTTCAAGAGGCGCCTTAAACTTCCCTTTGAATAAGCCAACAGCAATACTACATGCACACGTGACGCTCTCCGCGTAGATAGGGCACATACACCAGTAGTGCCCAAATTCGGTGACGTTATTAGCGTCCAATGGTCGTAAGATCACAAAAGACTTGTAGGTGTCCATGAACTGCTCGAAGGTGACAACCGTCGCTGGAGGGTGTTCAGGGTCGCGCATAAGGGCGAGGAACTTTACCACAAGGGGAGCAATCTCTTTCCTTTTATCCGCGATAGTGGAAGCACTCAACTTCTCGAAGGTCTTAAGGGAGGGAACGACATAGGAAGGACGGTCTGTAACCCCCAAGACGCCGGTCGTGCGCGTCATAAGCTCGAGCATGTTGTTGTCAATCATAAGTAGCGCCTCCCGCCAAATAGCTTGTGTAATAACTGGAGTCGTAGGTATTGGGTGTTGCCCGTCGTAGATCGTCTCCTCGTGCATGTATTTTAGCGCAGAAGGATGGAATACCTCGAGTTGGAGTTGCTTACGCAGGGTCATCTCGTCTTTCACGTGTCTATTCACGCACTCGGGACTATTCTGCGTAGATTGGATCCCTTCTGGCATGAAGCCGAGAACCCACCCACCCCACTTGCCCCACCAAGTCTCCACGAACCAGTTGCAAATATACTCTTCATCACGCTTGTATAGTTCGATGAAGAGCTTGAATGCACTATCACGAGCACCAACGATGGTGATGTTGTGTATTTCCGTAACGCCATGCTTGAAGCCGTTAACGTTATGAGCGTCGTTGAATAGCGCGGTCTTCTCGTTAAGCTTCATCATGCAATGCGACCAACATATCCCTTGCGTAATCTCTTCCGCGACAAGTGTACAGAGGTTCGTAGGTAACCTCAAATGCTCTAGGACATGCGTGATGGTTTCCGGAAGCTTGGCGTTAGCGTTGAAGAAAGCGAGGGAGTGATCCAAAGTATGATAACGAGGTTGCCACACTTTCTGGAAACCAAGTTGCATAGCCGCGATCAAGCAAAAGTCCACTATTTGCGAAGCATAGGCGTCCTCGTGCGATTTGATGGCGAGCGCCCCGAGACGAAAACGCTTATCCAAGTAGGAAGACCCGTTGCATTCAAGGGGTAAGCCTTGCCAGTTCGTCTTGTACGTGTCGTCGCGTGAGCGGTGATCCTTTGCGAGAAGTACCTCGAGTTTCCCCCAAGTGGTGTAAATCACGCACCACCTTTTGCGTTTCTGCGCTGCGACATAATCCTTGACGAGTTCGGTGTAGTTCTTGTAAAGGGCACGCAAGTTCAACTTCCCTTTGTAAAACCGTTTCGAACGCGTACTCCACCCTTGGACGACAAGCATGTTCTCTAAGATATGCACGAAGTACTCAGCAGACTCGCAAGCAAGAATTGAGTTGAAATGTGCTTGAAGGTTCCGTTCATAAACGGAAAAGTCTTCATTCCAACCCGCCAGCTTCCAAGTAGTAAGCTCATCTTGGGTTGCTTGGGCTTCGAAAGGAATAGGAGGCAGGGTGTTCGCGGAATTCTCGGCGTAATGTTCCACGGTTTCGAAGCCGCTCGGTTGGAGTACTTGTCCTTCAAACATGCAAAGCGTCCCCGCCGTTTTGCGATCGGTCACGGGGATGGCCAACAAGTTGGAGGTCTGGCAAACCTCCATGAACTGACCGCAAGTCTTTATGGTTTTAAGCCCCAAGATTTGTTTGCGATTGTTGTACACAAAGTTCTTTATGACCTTGTACTCAACGTCGTCATCGGCTTCCATGGCTGTGGTGACTGCGGTACTAAGCTTCTTAAAAATGGCTTTAGGCGGAAGCTTTTCCTTGATCGCATCCTTACACTTGTCCTTTAAATCTTTCGACATACCCTTTCCTTTGAAATTAGTATGGTCGTGTGTCCCACGGGTGTACAAGTCGCATGGAATAGTAGGGCATAAGGTCGTTCCCTTGACAATTTTATAGTAAACTTGACAACCGTGTGTATGCTGTAAAGCACACCTGAAGTTTTGAGTCACGGAACCGTTTTTTTTTCGACCTATAATCCTTGCCAGACTTGGTCACACCCTCGAGGCTCAAGGTTTCCATCTTCTCTGTGCACTCTACATACGATACACCATTGAGGACGGTACTCCACACTAAGGGGACACGGATACGTTTCGACTTTTCCATGTGTTTAACGAGGAATTCCTCTTCATCCTCTTCATCCGAATGATATATATCCTCCACATTTTTTCCCGGGCTTGTGAACTCAAAGCCGTCGGGCTCAACCATGTTACTTTCCTCTGGTTTGGCTACGCAACAACTGTTTTGTGTAATATTTCGATGGCATGGATGCATGCACCGGTAATAGCCGGATGAGATAAAAAAAACTTAATCTAAAATCAACATGAAAATGGGTTAATCTAAAATCATGAAGAAATAATCTAAATTAAATAGCCTACCTATGTTTGGCATCCTCGTTCAAGACAAAGACGGCACGGCTGCTCATGCGCGCGTTTTTGATAGTCGGGTATGCCGTCACCATGGCTAGACGGCACACCGCGCAATGTGTGGCCGGGTCCCATATCAGATAGTAAGCTTCCACGCGGCCGTATTCAAATGCATCGGCATCAGAGGATGCTAAGGCTACGTTGTAGGAGATTCTGGTTACTGCCCTGGTGTACATCGTGGACGTGAAGTCCTCGTCGCCGTGCCGCATTCGTGGAAAACATAGGACGTCCAAGGCGTCCCGTTCTAGCTCGTATCGCTCACCGTGCATGGCACGCAAGGAAGCCGCCAGGCCCGGCAGCAGCCTTCCTTCCGCATCGGCGCTTAGCGCGGATACAGCCACGCCACCGCGGATGATGTGATGACCGACATCCATGAAGTGACACGCGAGCCCCGGGTCATCGCGGAAACCCGGGCCGTCCTCTTTCACCGAGTGCGCGACATAGTCTGGAAGGAACCGGATCCCGGGGTACAAGTGGGCCATGTCATCTACACGGTCTTTCAGCAAGTAGGCGTTACCGATGCATGAATCGATGGCCTTCCCCCCCACCGGCTCCGGCACCACCCCCTTCGCCTCCCCCAACAGGCGCTCCACCCATAGCTCGATGTTGGAGCTGACAACGCCTACCTTCTCCTCTTGCTTGCACAAGTGTACCACGGCTAGGCGTAGATTCAGCGTCAGCATGTTCATAGGGCACTCGTTCTCAATAATGACTGCGAACTCCCTCATACGCAGCTCCGCTTGTGCGCGAGCCTCTGCGCGGTCTTCGATTGTGCCGGCGCACACCTGCCGGATGAAATATATCACAGCCTCCCTCAGCTTCCACCAAGCCCTGTCCAACTCTCGGTTGAGACTCCACAGGACGTCCATGAATACCAGCGGGCTGAATATCAAAATGAAGTTGAGCCAGTCCTCCATAGTGTAGTTCCCTGCAAACAAACCAAGCGTTTCGGGCGACATCAGCATGCATGCACCGTTCATTCAATCAATGGTCAACCCATACAACGGGCGGGCCTATGCACACAATTCACGTAGATCTCGCATGCATGGGAAGAACAGCTTTCCTGCAATCATGCCTGCCAGCACACCTACCTGCATATTGCACCACGTCCTGGTACTCACGGTGCATGTCGTGCGGGGCACACAGCCCTTTGCCGTTCTTCTGTAGCTGCTTTAGCTGCGCGGCGTTGAAGTAGCACGTGTCATCGCAGTTGGGCACCTTGTGGCGGAACATCTTCACAGTACTCTTCACGACACCGAAGGTCATACAGTGCATGAAAGGCAGCACGTATGCCGACATGGCGGTGAAATATTCCAGGGCCTCCAGGGGACCCTTACCGTAGCGCCCGGTCCGCATGGGATCAGCGCCCTCCTGGGTTAGCTTGACTAGTTCCTCGTGATCCTCCTGGGTTAATAGCACCGACGGGTCCCAGGCATGAACCGTCTCCCCGTCCGGTAAATAGCTTTGTGCGATAGGCTTGGCATAGCCTAGGCAATACATCCCACCAGTTGGTCCGGGGGTGCCCTCCCACAGGCTCAGGTAATCGTTGCGTCTGGCAGCCACCGGAGCGAACCTTCCCAGATCGTTCCGCGCAACGGTGTCACAGTAGCACAGCACCAGAAACACACTGAACTTATCATGCCACTTGCCAAAGTAACCATCGTATACTCGGAACGGCGTGCCTTTGTCGTCAGCGTGCCCGTCGCGTAACTCCTTGAGCTCCTTCACGAGGCGCTCTTGGATCACGTCATTGTTCTTCCAGTGCTGCCTAGGGCCCGGAACCACAATTACGAGCCCGGTAAATTCCATCCTAACCCGATCCTGCGAACACCCGCATGGATGCACCGTCAGTCCTCCCTTCCTCAATCACCGGGAAGCCTTCACAGCCAGACACGCTAGCAGGTGTACAACCTACGGCACGCAAGGCGGGACGCAGTGCACCTTGCATACGCCTACACTGCAGAAGCAGACCAGCAGCAGGGGACCACCTGCATGCGTTACACTGGTTAGCCTTATTCTAGTAACAAGGCACATCGCAACGGTTCGAGTTGCAGATTGTGGCGGCGTGTACCCGAGGGTGCAGGTCCGCGCTCCGCATCGCTCCGAACCTCGTGGACCATCCCCTGCACCGTGCGCGCCACATTCCCACCATTACGCCCGGTGGTGTGTCCCCACCCTCACGTGCAACGCATCGTTTGCACCATAGCGCTGTTCAGGTCAGCCATTTCATTCAACATACATCAAGGGGAGGGGGGGGGCTTGGTTGTAGTAGGAGTGCTGGGTGTCGGCTGGACTCACTGTTTGTCGTGCTTCTTCGCCCGTGCGTCATCCTCACCGTATTCCACAGCCATTCCAGCCCGAACCATTCCAGGTTTCATGGGATCCGTGCTTTCTGTTTCCTGCAGCAGCCGGCCCCCAACCGTGCTGTGCTCGTTGATCCGCGCCACGTGCGGGCTGGTCATGACGCATGCGTTTGTAGGCGCTCTCGCCTGCGTATCAGCACGCATCTTTGCAAACTTCGCATTGCGCATCCAGCGTCTGACTAGCCGTTTCACCGGGAAGTAGAAATAGTACTCCTGCGGGCGGTACACCTCACCCCGCGCCGTACGTGTCACACTGTATCTCTCCTCCTCGCACCACCCGACCGGCACTCCCGCCGCATCCCACGCGATGGGAACCCCGCATTTCTCCTGCGCTGGTTTCTTGGTCTCTGCTGGAAACGTTCTGTGATACTTCGGACACACATGCACTGCGTAGTCCCACACGGTCTCGGCACCAATCAGGCGTAGCATGTGCCAGAGCGACCCCGGTAAATTGGTGTTTGCTCCACCCAGCAGCATCTTCAAGATTTTCATGAACGTGTTGAAGTGCGCGTCTGTCCACTGCTGCCGCCGTTTCATGTCCAGCAAATACCACACAGCTTCCTGCAGCGTCACTCCGTGGGGGCTCGCCAGCCCATGCGTTAGAAGCGGATCCATCTTTTTGGGACTGAGTTCGGCCGACTCTGGCGCGTCCAATGTCTCCACTTTCGCTGGCTCCGGCGCGTCTACCGTCACCGCTTTCCCTGCCTCCGGAGGGTCCACCGTCACCTCTTTCGCCGGCACCGGCGCGTACACCGTCACCTCTGCGTGATGAGCCAGCAGCAAGGCGGCCGCCTCTTCCACCTCGATTTCCATGCCCGCCTTTGCAGCTAGTTCCTGCGAGTGGCCGTCCCCTCCTGGCTTAGTTTCTGTGCATATTCTGCGTGCGCTGCATGCCCCTGCGCATGTTGCATGACGTACATACTACAATACGCACTACATGATGTTTCCACGTCCTGTCCGAGCAGGGCGTACATCGTAAAGAAAGTCCGGGATGGAGAGGAGGTCCGCCTCCGCATCACCACCTTCGTCCGTCTCCTCCACGATGTCTTCTTCCGGGATGTCCGGCAAATCCAACACCTCCTCCCAGTATGCATTTTCGGCTGGGGTGGGGGCATCTGACGACCCCCCTTCCTCGCAATGGCACATTCCCATATATCCCACGGCCCGTGCGTCCGCCAGGTCGTGGTTCGTATCATTCCCATCTGCGCCGGCTCCTCCCACCAGGGTATACCGCATTCTCTTGTTGGGTATCCTCGCCTGCTGAGAATCATCATCCGCTGTTTCCGCAAACACTGGGGCCGCCTCCATCTGGTGGCCAGCGGAGATGGCAATGACCCGGTGCCTTTGATCAAACTGAACTCCCAGAGATTGCATGCGGCCTATGAGCACGTCAATCCTTCCCTTGTGCTCCTTTCCGGCGCGCCCTACCTGATCAGGTATGCCCAGCGTGCACAAGTCGTCGGGGGTGAAGAGGGAGCGAATGCTTGGGCGCTTGATGTCACGGTAAGCGCGTTGCGCCAACTCCAGTAGCCGGGCGTCGGTCACGTGCCGGTTATCCCACGCGGTTGGGAGCTGCGCTGTTTGGCACGTGACGGCTTCCCCCCCGGCTCGCCGTTTCCCCCGCGCGCCGTCCACCGGGCTCGCCCCCTCACCTGCTAGCTCTCTGGGGCCCACAGGCGGTCCCCGGAAGCTTGTTATCCGCATCCTATTATCGATCATGCACCCGAGAGTTGTCAATCTGTCAGCAAGCTGACCAAGCTGACGGAGCTTTGTGTCCTTTTGCGTCTTCGTGAGGCGGCCGCCGGCCTTCCTTGGGATCCATCCGATGTCCACACCAAACCGTGACACTTTGGGTGTCATGCTTTGCCCAATATCCAGGCTTTGCAGTTTACGCAGGATGACGGCGTCATCCAGTTCGGCCATCACCGCGCATACCTGCCGCAAATCACCCCTTCCGTGTCACCGACCTGCACGCAGCACATCCGTTGAGGGGGGGCACCGACAGCACCTGCATCATGAAGGCAGACACCTCGTTAGATGCATCGTTGCTGCTCGCGTGAGCGCCCGATCGATACGCGGCGGTCGCTCGGTGCATGGCGTGTGCAGCGTGACGCGTGCTTAGTGACCGCGTGTTTCCGTCGGAGAACACAAACTGATTTATTCCAAAGATACAATACAGTTCAAAATTGTCTGTTCTAGCCACATACGGTCTTTCACTTCGCATAGCCTACAATCTGCATTAATCGGAAGCTGGTGTTCGTGGTTGACATCCTAAGCTTTCATGCCAGAGGCTTGTACGGTTGCGCGTTTCCTCTGCGGTACAAGTCGTATGCGCCTGCTTTCAAGCTTCTGGTTCAGGAACACTGGTCAGCCAGCAGCTTGGGGTATCGCCAGCGTTGCAATCCAGGCTACGCGTCACCAGATACACCTGCGTGCACACGGCGCAAGATTCGACATTCATCCTCATGTTGCTCATTGCAGGCATCGGCATGTCACAACCCATGCATGCGAGCTGCCTGCGGGAGGCGTGCCCCACTCACCGGCTGGTCGTGGCTCCGCATTTCCGTCCACTTGTAAACCCGGCGGGACCGTGTCGCGCATGCTGAGCAACTTCGGCAGGTTGGACATGCACATTTCTTCCCCGGTCGATGTCCTCCAAAGCAGTCCCTTCTCGCAGATGTGCACATCCGGGACCCGGCACTCGCCGAATTTCGGGATGATCGCCGAGTTGAATGCGTGCGCGTCGAACTCCGCATGAAAAATGGCGAAGTCGAGGAGCACCGCGGGCAACTTGACTTGCAGGTTGGCGCCATTGTCACTGGCCACCGCCGTGCAGTAGTAATCGTGCACCTCAGACCACTCCTCCACCGTTATGCGATGGACAGTCTTGCCGATTGCTCCACTCCACGTCCCGGAGGCATGCTGCACTGAGTACTCCTCGCCGTACGTGGTCGTCTCCCAGAGCTGTGTCTTCATACGGCCCGACAGTATTTTGACAGCGGACTGCGTGAGCTTCTCCGCTTTGCCAGCAGCCACCAACCACTCTACACCGCCACTGACGGCGCGATGAAACGCGCCCTTCCGCGAAATCGGCAGGAGCTCGGCCATTGTTGCTCCTGACACAGTAACCTGCCGAGCATCAGCCGGGCAGGCCTGCTTCTTGCGCTTGTTGCTGCCGGCAGCCGGCGGTCCCTCGTTACGTTTGGATTTCCGGGGTTCAGCTGCAGTGCTCTTTGGCGTGGCGACTGGCACGAGAGCTCGCAGCTCCGGGTTGCTGTTCACACGCCGCCTGAGTTCATTTGTTAGTGGCGTGTTGAGCGCGTCCAAGGACTTCTTGCTAAGCGCTGCGTAACCCGCAAATGTCGCTGGTTGCTGAAGGGTAAACAAGCTCCCTTTCATCGTCAGACTCACTTTTTTGCCCGTTCCCTTCAGCGCGGTGAGGTGGTCCTTAAGGCGCTCGTCCGGGACGGTTTGCAGCAAGGCCAAGGCTGCCTCCGGTGTTGTGTCACCAACGGTGAACAGAGCGCCCTTAGCCTCCATCACACCCCTCATCATAGCCATATTCCTGGCTATGTTACCGGCTCGTTGTTTTTCCAGGGATGGCGGCGACGTTACAATGGTCCTCGGACTCCTCCTGACCTCCTGAGCCTGCTGGGGAGCCACCACCTCCTCATCCTCCTCGGACTGCTCGTCCAGGGAGGACCTGAACGCCGCCTCTGTCATGATAGTGGGTAATGGGCTCACTGCCTCCTCCGGTGTGGGCAATGCCCCCGGGGCCGGTGCTGCGGCCTGATTTATCTTGAGGTGTGTTGGCTGCTCCGGCGCCTGGGCTGGGCGCGACTCCTGGGTGCGGGGCTGGGTGGTATGTGCGCCCTGGGGTCGACGTCCTTGCGCAGGGGGGACCGGAACCATCGTCAAGAACGGGCGCAGGAGGTTCGGCGCGTCACATACTTCGCCGACCCATATCGCGTGGCTCTCGGGAAGTTGCGACTGTGTCATGTGGTTGGTATCATCGCTGAATATACGTGCTGCAGGGTCGTACGTCACCCACGGGCACTCAGACAAGTACTTCACCCAGACTCCGATGTCCGCAAGAAAATTGTCCTGCACGTCCGCTGCTACCTGCGGTGGCTGAATCGTACCCGCAGTGCGAACTCCACCCGGGGGTGCATGCGCCGCCACCCCGGCGCCAGCAGGATCCGCCGCTACCTGCGGTGCATGCATCGTACCCGCAATGCGAACTCCACCCGGGGGTGCATGCGCCGCCACCCCGCCGGCAGCAGGATCCGCCGCTACCTGCGGTGGCTGGATCGTACCCGCAGTGCGAACTCCACCCGGGGGTGCATGCGCCGCCACCCCGCCGGCAGCAGGATCCGCCGCTACCTGCGGTGCCTGCATCGTACCCGCAGTGCGAACTCCACCCGGGGGTGCATGCACCGCCACCCCTGCGCCAGCAGGATCCGCCGCTACCTGCGGTGCATGCGTCGCCACCCTGCCGCAAGCAGCAGCTGCCACTGTATGCGGCTGCTGATTCGCAACCGCAGGGTGAAATGCACCCGGGGGACCCCCTGCTACGGCATCAACAGCCTGCTGCCACGGCCCAGGGAATCTCGCACGGAGGACGTTGGATTCCTCGGGCGTGGTCACCCTGAGTCCCGTACACTGCGGATTGCCGGCGATGAACCTGTCGAACTGCAGCATGGCCGTGATGTTCGCCGTTACCTTTGGCGCACAAGCGGTGCATAGTTCTGCCTCGCCGAGGACATCCTGCCGGCAGGTCGCAGGGGACACACACTGCGTTTGAAATTTCTTGTTGTTGTTGCGCATCTTCTGCTTGATCCACTGGCCGCATTTGCCCTTGGCCACCGTGTGCTCCTGGCTCAGAGGAGGCAGCAGCTGGAAAGCCGCGCACTTGTTAAACACGTTCTCAAGGAGAATGTCGAAGTTCCCCTGAAGCCACCCTTCCCCGCCGGGTGAAGCGTGCATGCCCGACTTAAGGCATATACCGGCGTGTATCTTCGGCGCCAGGTTCGTTGAACTGTTCCAGGAGCCCCACCGGAGCTGGCCGTTTAGCCGCCGTCATGGGTATCACAGGCGGCCAGACGGGGTCGCTTCGTCTTCGTGCCTGTCCCCCCTGCACATGCGCATGACAAACGTTACGCAAGCGTATGTGATACAAGCAAGCATGCCCTCTTGGTACCTGCAACTGTCAACTGGGTAGGCGGTGAAGCAGGCAGGAAATACACGCACCCTCGCCCATCCCTGCCCACCCACCACTCGCAGCGCCGCTGCTCACCCTGTGGCCGCTGATTCGCAACCGCAGATGAGGCAGCATAGGGCATGGCGCCGGGGAGAGCGCCGCACGCGCCACGCGCCTGATTCGGCGCGGAGCGGAGCAGCCTCCAGCAAGCAGGAAATACACCACAGGATTCGTACTCCCAGCTTCCACGGACTTCGCGCACAAATGGATACTGCGTGCGGTCTCCTGAGCAACCTGTACTATAGCGTGCGGCCTACCCCTTAGCGTGCATTCTTATCGCAGTGTATCTATGGGGCTGTTTGCAATCTGCATTAAAATAAGTTTGAATGTTACTGCTAGGGGGCTGCGCCACGCCCTTTCCCCTGATGCGCCTACTAACACGCTATTCATCATCCGGCAGGATGCGCATGTAATGCCCCGCGCAAAAGGGATGCTCCAACAGCTTCCACAGCCGTAGAGGTTCGCGGCTAGTCAACACCACACCCTCGTGGGGGCAGATGAACTCCATGGCGAAGGGCGCGTTGTTCGGGAATTCCTCTGGAGTTGGAGCCGAGGCAAGCGGCCAATTCAGGTCAACCAACGGCCAGCTGATGTACATCTGTATGACGCGGCCCGTCATGTTGGCGATGATGTGCCAGAACTGGGGTTCGTCATACCGCTGTTTCTGCGCTAGGATATTGGACAGGGAGACATAATGCATATCTCCATTTGCATTTTGCTGGCCCAGGGTTTCCGCCATACCCTCCGCCATCCCTCCCCACCCACCACTCGCAGCGCCGCTGCTCACTCTTTGGCCGCTGATTCGCAACCGCAGATGAAGCAGCATAAGGCACGGCGCCGGGGAGAGCGCCGCACGCGCCACGCGCCTGATTCGGCGCGGAGCGGAGCGGCCTCCCCGCACCCTTGGTCCCTGGGTCCTATGCTCCTTGCACCTATCTACCGTACGCGCACCCTCCGCCATCCCTCCCCACCCACCACTCGCAGCGCCGCTGCTCACCCTTTGGCCGCTGATTCGCAACCGCAGATGAAGCAGCATAAGGCACAGCGGCGGGGAGAACGCCGCACGCGCCACGCGCCACGCGCCTGATTCGGCGCGGAGCGGAGCAGCCTCCCTGCACCCTTTGCCCCTGGGTCCTATGGTC
>LGRX02026741.1:0-67447 GCA_001247695.2 Cymbomonas tetramitiformis | reverse complement strand
GTGCGCACGCTGAGGCAGTACCTGCATGGCGTCCACTTCACGCTGGTGACCGATCGCTCGCCACTCACTACCTTGATGGAGAAGTCTGACCTTCAGGGACAGCATCTACGATGGGCGATCAGCCTACAGGAGTTCGACTTCACGGTGCAGTATCGCCCGGGAGGTAAGAACAGCAATGCCGACGTGCCATCTCGTTACCCGTTACCGTCCACGACAGACGAGACTGGAGCAAGGCATGAGAGAGAGAAGGCATCTGCGCTTCACGCAGGCGTGGGAGAAGTTTACACGAAGGATTTCTGCGACGGCCTGTGCTTTATCCTGGCTGGGGACACTCCCCCAGGCAGGGGAAGAGGTGACGCCAGAGGTGCAGGTCGCTAACCACTGCAAGATGGCCGCCATAGAGCAGCTGGGCACGGGACCGGTACATCGCTTGTTCGATTTGCACCATCAAGAAGAATTGGAGTGCAATCATGCGGCCCTGTTCGACACAGACCAACCCGAGCTGGTGGTCGACTCTGGGAGACTAGCGAGAGCAGCTTAGAAGGCGCTGAGCTTGGTGCGACCCACACGAGGCACGCATGGTGAAGGGAGTCCTGCTGTATACTGTACAGCAATGAATACTTTGAAGGTGAACGCATCTTGAAGCCTGAGAAGGTAGACACCAGAGTGCTGGACAAGCGGTTCTTCTCGCAAGCTCGAGAAGAAGGTGTGGTATGCTATGAGCCGTGTGGAATGGAGGCCTCTGTGCTGGCCTAGAGATGTTACTCCGTAATGGAATAAAGGTGGCTCGATAATTATATCAAGACATATCATCGGGCAGTCAGGCAGTGGCCAGAGCCAGGTGCACGGCGCTATTGAGGCGATATCCTGACCTTATGTCGCCCGATGCAATGGAGTTTGGGGCCCTACCTCACGATCTACGACACTACGAGCGCTGATTTCGCACGAGCAGGAGCTCTTCAAGGTCGGCAGTGGGTTAGGGCTGTTCCATTGTCGCAGGGGGGGTTGGGATTGGCTCTAGGACCCCCACCTACCCAGCGGACATTTTCATGGATTCACCGGACAAAAGCATCCCTCGACCCCACCCCACCGGACAAAAACGGGAAATCCCAACCTGCGACAATAAATGGAACAGCCCTTATGGTGTGTGGGTTTCCATGCCAGGATCTCTCTCCAGCTGGAACGCTCACGGGCTTGGATGGCAGGCACAGCAAGTTATTTTATGAAGTGGTTCGGCTTTTATCCACGCTGCAGCAGCTACAGAAGCAGCGGCCTCCAGGCTTTGTCCTGGATG
Organism: Cymbomonas tetramitiformis; assembly: GCA_001247695.2. Taxonomy (NCBI): domain Eukaryota; kingdom Viridiplantae; phylum Chlorophyta; class Pyramimonadophyceae; order Pyramimonadales; family Pyramimonadaceae; genus Cymbomonas; species Cymbomonas tetramitiformis. Next base: position 66,153 of record LGRX02026741.1, on the reverse strand, counting down.
ACGTTTCTCCGCTGTCGCACAGACCTGGAACCAAGATCAGGGACGAAGTGTTCCCGTACATTGCCAGTGTTATTGGCCGACCAGTGTCCTTTGACGCAGCGCAAGCAGGTGCCTACGCTCACCGACTGAGGGCGTACTGGAGTAACCTGTTCCAGAACCACCATTTTCGCTCCGTGATGGGCAAGGTGGCGAGGCCAGAAGGGCGGGTCGTATCATCAATCCTATGCAAGGGCGGGCTGGCAGCCCAGGCCTGTGGTGAGGAGGTGGGGTGAACGTGGTGGGAGAACCATTGAGGGCCCTTCCCACCATCATGCATGGCAACACATGGATCTAGAGCATTCCGATCAGCGAGAATGGGCACCGTTGTGCGCAGCGCTGATGAGGACACTGATGAGGAATCCCGAGAGGTGAACCTCGACGAGAAATCGCGAGCCATGGGCTACAGTGCAAGTGAGCTACGCATGGCGGATGGCCTGAACGACGGAGAACTGGCAAGCATTCTGGGCTTGGCTGGCCATGGATCGCAGGGCTATGGAGCTGTTGATGGCGGTCGCAGAAGCAAGCAGGAAGGGGCTTCCTCACAGCGAGGAGTCCCCAGTGGCGGAGAATTCCCCAGGACAGCCTATCGCTGTAGACAACAACTGGGCAGACCATGCGAGGTCGGACCTTCAGCAGAGACAAGCTTTGCTGGCAGAGTGGGTTGGAAATTCAAACGCATACACTCAGCAGGTGGCGAAGACTATGAGTCACCGTGACTGGGAAGAGAAGTTGCAGACGATGTGCTCGCAAGGGCAGAAAGGTGCACAAGGAATCGGTGCCAAGCGACAGAGCGCAGGGACCAAGAAGAAGAAGGAGTGGCAGCTCTACGCCATTGACCAATACCGTCTAAGGCACAAGAGTCACTTCGTGAAGGAGGGCGCGACCCAACCAGCACGCGCTGAGGTGCCTGCTTGGAGTCCGCCTGGTAAAGACAAGGAGATGAGAATTCCGAGGCTTGCATGTACCACCAGATTTGTGGACTTGGTGGCCAGCGTTGCAGAACAACAGGCTGATCGCGACAAGCATCGAGACATACATGATGATGTGTGGTGTCTCAGATGGCTGAAGTCTGATGCGGCAGCGTTAAATTGCCGGAGGACGAAGTTCGCCGAGTAAAGAGGCGCGCGGCACGACACCGATGGGATGAGGCCACGGATGAGATCTACATGATCACGCTGTCGGGCAAGGAGGTGAGGATACCAGGGAACATATCAAACTTTTATGTCGTACGGCCAACACTCAAAATTTCCATCGGCCAAGTTTCGGCCATCTCGGCCAAAATCTAAAATTGCCCGCCGCAGGCGCAAAATTTTAATTTTAAGTATGACAATATCATAAAAATCGCACAATTTCGGGAAAATTTTCAAAATTTTACATAATTCGTCTCGGCCAACAAGCAAAAGTACCCACGGCCAAACCTCGGCCACAGCCTTCATCGTACGGCCACAGACCGGCCATAGGCGGTTGATATGTTCCCTGGAGGATACCAAATAAAGCCTGCCGACCGTTTGGCATTGGTCAAGGAGTACCACTTCAGGACTGGCCATTGGGGCATAAGGCGCACACAACATCTTTTATGGCAGCGACATTGGTGGGCTGACCTGAAGAAGGACGTGGAGGCGGTGGTCACTCAGTGTGAGACCTGCCAGCGAGTAAAGACTCACTACGCGAGGGAAGAGGCGGTCTTGTCCCCTTTGGAGATCGTATCATTCATGTATCGTTGGTCATTGGACTTGGCATGGCCTTCAGGAAGGGTAACGAGGTCTGGTAACAGCAGGGTGCTCATCATGACCGAGCACTACACCAGATTTATAGTCTGCGTACCCATCCCCAACAAAGAGGCAAGCACCATTGCGGCAGCGTTTCGCAGTCATGTGCTGGCTGTCTTTGGGGCGCCAGCCGAATGCTTGGTGGATGGAGGCAAGGAGTTCGAGGGCGAGTTTGAGCAGCTATGCAGGGATTGCCTGATAGACAGGAGGGTCACCTCACCAGACTCACCAGAAGGCAATGGGCTCACTGAGCGAGTAGTACGTACAATGAAGTTCTGTTTCAAGAAGATCGCCTTGGAGAAGGGCCTCGACTACGAGTGGGACGAACAACTCTGGCCATTGGTGCTGAGCTACAATGCAGCACGCCAGGAGTCCACAGGAGTGGCACCGTTCACCCTACTGTTTGCCCAAGAGGCAGTGGTGCCGCCAGATCTGAAGCAGGCGCCTAGCATGGACTTCAGTCCGGAGGTCAGCGACGACAAGGATCGACCCGAGTCAAGGACCTTCTTCAGAGAGCACAGGTGGTGAGGCGGCTGATGGTGCATGCTGGCTGCAGTCTGGAGATCGCGCAGCACCGTGACACTTTGCACTATGAAGGAAGAAGGGTTGGTGGTTACGAGCCTAAGCCACATCAGTTCAAGGTGGGGGACTTCGTGTACATCAGACAGAAGCCTCGCAGTGGCATAGAGGTCGCCACCAAGTCCGCCATCCTTAAGCTGGTCAAGATACAGCGAAATGGTGTTGTGGTGCTCGAGGACACCACCAAGATGAAAGAGAAGAGCACTGTGCAGAGCATTGCACCATGTCACCTACAGGTGAAGGATCAGTATGACTGCAGTGCAGCCGTGCCCAGCAGACATCTTGCATGCGAGGTGTGCAGGAAGGCTGATGGAGAAGCAGAGATGTTGTTGTGCGATACGTGCAACAAGGGGTACCATTTGTGGTGTCTTACCCCAGCACTGTCTGAGGTACCAGAAGGCGAGTGGCTATGTCCTAGGTGCTCAGGCACGAGGATGCAAGCTGCTAACGCTGAGGTGCAGACCCAGGAAACTAAGGTCTCTTGCGTATTGGAGGACAGATTGGGACAGATAGGAGGAGGAGTGTGGAGGAACGGCAAGCGCAAGGCCATCTCCCCGTGAACGCACAGTGACCTTGTTTTTCTATAATCTATATTGTTGTAATAGTCTCGTTCAAGTGTGGTCATATCCCGATATATCGATATTAGAAGGGACACCACTGCAAAAAATGAAAATCAACCTCTATTATGCAAATATACATCAGAAAGTCTGCCAGCTTTGACCTCTTGCGAGCTTCAGGCGCAGGTGTCACTGCGGCTGTGGGAGGTGTGTTCTTGGGCTTCCAGTCAGCCTCATACGCGTTACGCACATAAGTGATAACCATCGATGTGATGACGGCAGGTCCATGCGATGGGGTTTTAAGGGCCCGCTTTAGCGTTTAACCCCTATTTTTGTTTGAAAACACAACTACTAAATCCAATGAACATAATGGATGAACCTAACCTAGGATAGAACGATATATATAAATCGATCTTGGTATGAATCGATCTTGGTATGAATCGATATGAATTGATTCATGAGAGGCTTTCACGATGCAAGACAATTCAGCACAATACTGCAGTGATAGTGATAGTGATAGCGAAGTGAAGATCGTAATAGTCGCTTCGCCGTTCTCGCCACAATACGCTCGGAATGGCCCGATATATCGATAGGAACTATATTATTCTGGGAGCAAATTTTGATTGTTTCCGGAACAATTAACTTTTGATTTTCCCCGTAACAATGAATTTTGGCTACGGGAAAGCATATGTAGGGTTTAGTGTTAGGTTTTTAGGGTGCCTGGCTACTGGATAAACCCCAAAATTCTCACTAAACCCTAAATATGCGTGTCCGTAGCCAAAATTCATTGTTACGGGGAAAGTCAAAAGTTAATTGTTCCGGAAACAATCAAAATTTGCTCCCGGAAAAATTAAAACCTTATATCGATATCGACCTTGACCCTTCTCGACATGTCGACAACTTTTTGGCAAATGTTCTATCGACTGATACCGATAACCACGAAAATCCTATCGACCGATACCGATAACTACAAATTTATTATCGCCCGATACCGACATTCTCAAAAATGTCATCGATACGATATGATATTCGCGATATTGCGGAAAAACATATCGTCATATACGATATCCCCGATATATCGAGTTATCGAGTTATCGAGTTATCGATACCGCTCCTTGCTTCAATCTTCACCTCTTCTGTAGGTTCTGCACTTCTGCTGATCTGCACATCTGCACATCTGCTCTCGGTTCGTCTGACACTACGGATTGAAACATGATTACATGCATAAATATGCTAGTTTCAAAACCTGACGAAGGCGTTATTTCATATCGGAACTGTGTGGTGGTTATCGCCGCTCTCAATGGATTTTAACAGTGACAATCGCCGCTCAGGGTTATGGCGAAATCCCATTGTACTGTACGCTTTACGCGTAAATCTCAAATGGCCTCAAACGCGTAAATTGCGCGTAAATTACGTTTGGGGGTCGCGTTTATAGAAACATAGGTTCAAAAGGACTTATTGATATCATGAAAAGTGTTGTCGCTAAATTTTGCAAAATAATGATATGTTATCAACTTGAGGATGTGTATTTCAAAATATAAGGCGCATAGAAATATAAAGCGTATACTTGTAGCGTACTATATGCAACATCACACATATAAATACATAATATATATATGTATTATTATTATTATTCAGTATATGTATATATGTATACATACATACACATTTAAAGCGAGGACACAGCAACCCAATCAAAGGCCATGCACAGAGCATTTTAAACTGTCACAATAAGCCAAGAATTTTATATTGACCTTGATTTATGATAATACAAAATATAAATGAGCAAGTGGAAAATTCGTAAGCTACTTATTTATGAGAGATGCTTAGGTGTCGTGACATTCATAACGAAAGGTGATATGGTGCTTTGGTTGGCCCTCATATAGACTCACTGTACCCGAGACACATCGTCTTCTCTCGGACCGTTTCTCTTCTTGCTCGCCATTCACCGACAGTGATGGTTAAGGCAGCCTAATTGCCGGTAATTTAGAAATGGGCCCCGGTAATACCGTGGATACGAGTGTCTCTTCGTAGACATCATCTAATATAGATGTTCGAAGTTGACTTCGAGCTGGGAGACACTTGCCGTAGCCAGGGTTCAACGCGGAAATAAACGCACGGAAGAAAACGGTGTCCACGACAGCAAACGGAATTTTGCAAGCGAAGAAGAAACGCCCAAGTAGGAAGTTCAAGGCGATCACTTGCGCTTCAGTAACAACCTGAACCCCGAAATCCTGCAAGACCGATTGTCGTTCACGCCGTTTGGTGGCAGTAGGATCAGAGTCTTCGATCACGCTCTCCTCGGCAGCAGCTAGACCCTGCTGATCTGACATTTCCTGTTCCTTGCGTTTCTTATCGTATGCCACACGCCATTCCTTGGCTTTATCGGCGCTACTCTTAGTTGTGAGCTGAACCTTATGCTCATCGGGGACGTTACGACACTCCAAGATTTTGATCAACAACTTTCCTGAATTGATTTTATGATAGGCAACGTTCGTTTTGACCGTCTCGTCATACTTGCATACTAACGACGTGCGCACGTTGAGAGCACACGGTTTCTCGGACTGCAAAGTTTGCTGGTATTCTGCCACGTCGTGAAACAAGCTCAATAAGAACTTGTGCTTGTCACCGAAGCCAGACTGGCCACGCAGGGGAGTGCTCAAAGCGTCGTAGATGTCTTTCGGCACTCTGTGCACGTTGCCATAGGAATCTTTCCAATCGACTAAATCGACGCCCCCAGGAATGAGGGACATATCGTCCCCACAAGTATCCGCACCGGATGCCATCCCTGATCCGATCGAGAACTTTGTAGTGAAAGTTTGGACTGTTCGAGGTCCAGGTCGTTCTCTAGCACACCCGAAAGCTTGGCGTGCTTTCGGGTGTGCCGCAAAGTTTCTAGTTGATCCATTGCGAAAAAGCTATCGCCGCCGATCTGGGCATCATCTGGTAAAATCGACGGTAATCTGAGCTCGAATCGGTAATTTACCATGGTGTTACTGCATTACCATGGTAATTACCGGCAAGATCCTTAAGTATGGGAGGAACCCGATTATGGGGCTCGGTAATACTCGGTAATTTACCGGTAATTTACCGGTAATTACCTTCCCGGTAATTACCAAAAATAATTACCCGGCTGCCTTAGTGATGGTTTCTTTCGTAACTGTGTGATAGCCAAGAATGATTGGACAAAGGAAAAGTTGTCAAAGTGGTCAAGCTGCTGCTAGCTGCTGCTATGAAATCATTTGCAAATAAGCCAAGGCACAGACGGGATCAATACAGTCTGTGGGAGTCTCTCTCGCTCCATCTCTCACGTAATACTGTCTGGAATTTCCAGACGCGCGTGTGCAGTTGTGGATAAATTGTTGAAACATAAAGTAGAAAACCATAAGCATAAAACGTAAAGCATAAAAGGGAACAAAGAGTGGGGTAATTGTGAAGTCACGGAATCATTCGTGGAGCCAAAAAAAATTCGTGGAGACATGATGAATTCCAGAGGTGCGGTCCATCAGTCCATCAGGAGAGTAGGGCGCGAAAAAGAAACACAACATTCGGGCAAAACAGGGGTAAGCGAAGTTTCAAGAAGCATTTACACCAAGAATTTCACGGGAAATACTGTAAACACGAAAACATCGCGAAACTTGACGTCCGATGCACCAATAATGTGGCAGAAGACGCGCTGCGAATCTGCGATTTTCCGCGGCCAAAAAATAGGGGTTTTAAGGGAAAACATATCATTCGCAGTTTCAGGGGCAAGGGAAGTTTTAAGAAGCATCCTACCGTAGAATTTCACGGCGAACATGAAAATAACGTGAAACTCGACGTCCGATGCGCCAACCTTGTTCCATAAGACGCGCTGCGTATCTGTGATTTTCAGTGGCAAAGAAATAGGGTTGTCAAGGGAAACGACTTGTTTCCGCAAAATCAAGGGCACGAAGGGAAGTTTCAAGAAGCATCCTACCGTAGAATTTCACAGCGAACGCGAAAATTACGTGAAACTTGATGTCAGATGAGCGAATATTGTGCCAGAAGACGCGCAGGAGAGTGTTCTGCTGTTTTCGCTCGGCTGGAAGACCAGGCGCGTGCGTTCTGGGAGTTCAATCGGATTTGTGGATACAAAAATGAAGCGGTCACCTCCAAAGATTCCCTCGATGGAATTATACGAGATACGTGTCGGGTATAAATACGGGCAGGGGCAATGCCACAACTTTTGGAGGTACAAAGTTTTTGTCGTAAGTAGGGCCCTCACTCCCGGACTTATTGCGTTGGGTGGGGTGGGGTCGAGAGATGCTGCTGTCCGCTGGGGGGTGGGGGTCTGCGAATCCATCGTGTCCGGAGGATGACATACCCGGATGTCCGGAGGGTCCAGGGTGCGGGTGCATCCGTCTCGACGCGTCGGTTTTCGTTCACAATCCAATGGTTTCGCACATGCATAGCACGCTTCATAAGCTTGTATATCCTGTTGAATTGCCCCGGGAATGTATTTGACCATACTCCAGCGGTGTTTTTAAGCGTCGTATCCAATCGTCGAGGGATATCCGCTTACATCCCTTTAAGTATTTCACATGGCACCCCAAGGGGGGTCGAATTGACCAAGTTGGGAGTTTGGGTATTGCCCGCAAAAATCTCCAATGTATTGTAGTGATGATAATACATGTATTACCTAATTCGATGTTGATAAAAACGATGATGAATTCGGTTTTGGCCAATTCCATGCCGCGTGATGTCAATACGGGCTGAAACCCTAATGGGTATGTCTGGAATGACACTAAAATAGTTAGGGTTTCGGGATGTAAATGAGTTTATATATCGATATAATGACAGCTTAATATCGATATCGACTTTCGATGCCTCTTTGAACCTAAACTGAAGGGGATCTTCCTATGAAGCTCACAGATTCAGTAATTTTATTCATTTTCCTACTTTCGCGACAGAGGTGCACCCTACAGCAAAAATGACTTATAGGAGTGTTATTCAGGTAATTTACATATATTTACCTACAGCATGCCCTTTAAACGAGGGAATAAGATAGGTTGATTTGCCAAAGCAGGAGTGGAAGCTACGGCTACTGCAGTGGATGCAGAAGAGCATATGGTACAAGTTCCCCAAGAAGCCAGTCTCCAACCTGCGAGCAACCGCGAGGCAGCAAAACTGTCACGCACGCACGCACGCATAACAAAAGACAAACAAGCAGCCGAAGAGTATGTTGAGAACCTAACTAATAAAGTTTTGGAACTAGAAGCACAACTTGAGAGTGAAAAGGAGCAGAAAAAAAACAATCGTCGGTTGGCGCTAAGATGGAAGAAGCGTGTGCAGCAGCGCCAGACTCCAGGGCCAAAAAAACAACACCGCGTACACCGTCGGTAACAGCTTGAGGAGTCGGTTGCCAACCCTGCACTTAAACGGAAGATACTAACACGTATGGCTGCTGACATACATGAGTTCATCGGGGAAAAGTTCAGAAACCCACTAGATGGTGCTGCTGCAATTGGGACCCTATTGGAAGACATATCACTGCACTATCAACACCAGCTCAGACACGACGCTAGTGAACAGGCACAGTCACCTAAAGAAACTAAAGCAGCCATCGTGATGTTGCCTACGGAAGCGACGGCCACGTCACCATCCGGTAACCGTCGCCCCCTCCCCCCCCTCCTCCCCTCCCCCGGAACTGTTGGGATTTAACCCAAGCTGAGTGGGGTAAGCCCCAATACTCAGACTACAGTCCCCAAAACTGTTGCAGGATTTTTGCACTCCTTGCTAAGCTCAGCGTTCCCTGGCTGCGGGTTGTATGGGCGTATGCGCACCTACCTGACCAGATTCTCCGTCACGGGCACCTTCTTGACTTTTCGATGCAGGGCCTTGAGCACCTGCACGGCCAGCGCAAAACCCACCTCCGTCATCACATCAACAAACGGAAGACGGGGGACCTCAGGTCTCGCACTGCACAGAGCTTAAAAATAGAGGTGGCCAGTTGCATCATCAGCAAGTCGCAGAAATACAGAAACAAGTCTCGCTACCACAACGAGAAAATCTTCAAACTCCGCATGGAACTGGCAACGGCACCTCCGACTGAAACAGAAACGACGGAGGGGTGAAGAACTTCGTTACGTACCTGCAGCTTGCTGCGCCAACCTGACGCTCCGACGCCGTTCTCCCTTGTCCCATATATCAGCCAACATAGCAGCATCTTCTGGACTGAACCCTGCCCACGGGTTATCTTCACGAATAGCTTCTGCGTCTTTTGCTAACTCGGCCGAGTGATCTAGTAACTGGGGGGCAAAGCGTATACGCTTCTGCCAAAACTTCCTAGGTATTTTTGATACTGCCTCTTTCATTGCTGCCTCTGGTAAAAATCTGTCTGGCTTGTGCCATGCTGCTGCTGAGAGGGGATATCCCGTAGGAATATTCAGGGACCCCTGCAGGTTGAAAACTACAATCTGATAAGTTATCTTAAGTGTATGCTCCCCATAAAAGCTTATTGTGTGTTTCATTGTCACCGGGATTCCTACGGTCTTTATCTCACGTCTTGGCGATACCCTCGAAGCCCCGAGACCGGTCGGGTAAATACGCTCAAACTGGAAAAACTTATCAACGTTATTCTGGTCGGTAATAATCACCGTGACCGTTTGACCACCGTGGCGGGTGTTGGACTCTCCTACTTTCTTGCCCAGTGGTCGAACCAAACTGTCAAACACCTGCTTAGGAAATCTACTTATCGTGGTGTTCCGTTTTGCTGCATCCTGACCTTTGAGGTCCCTGAACACATCGCGTGCGACCTGGACGGTGAACCCAGCGTTCTCGACAATAGATAAGTCGAGGTTCCTAACCTGCTGACTGCAACCAGGTTGGCAACACTTTCGTGTATCGGGCAGCCCATGGCCTTTCAGTGAAGCCGTCCTGAGCTCTAAAACGCATTCTATGCAGAAATGAGCCATCTTTTCCGTAGGGTACCCGAGGCCTAAAATCAGCCCAAAATTGTAGTGTTCGGGTGGCTATGACCGGGGTGAAAATACAGACAGTTAAGAACCAAACTCGAAATTCGAAAACATGCAAACTTTTTAAAAGCAGCCGAATTAAAATCTGAAAAAAGCGTCCCAGGATCCTATGTTCTCAATTCGTAAAGATTTCGTGCCGCGTGACCTCAAAAACTGACGAAGCTGGCAGTATCTGGCAAACTGTCTGGCTGATATACGCAAATACGAAATGCTGAGGGCTGCTGTAGCCGCGTAGAGAACAGGAATGTTTTTTCAAAGGCAAAAACAAAATTTGGCAGTGAGTAGCCGCCTTGAGATGCCACGTAGGACGCGTAAACCGGATCCGCGTGTGACAGGGGGGTGGTGCCCGTTTTAGTTGACAATAACAAGAGAAATGTCGGTAAAAGTCACGCGCCAACTTGGTCATTTCGCGGGTAGTCATGGGTGCCATGTGTTTTTCCTTATCCCACAAAATGTCGCTCCCCTTGACAGTCGAGAGCGTGCTTGGCGGTGGGCTTTTGTGTCGACACGTCGTTGCCTTTACGGAAGAAGGGTACGTTCGCCGCAGACCTTCTAATAATAAACGACCACATCCTTGATGAGGACCTGGAAGAGCTCGGTGTGTCACACGTGGACATTGGTGTTTTCTGCATGCCTGTCTGGATTTTAGCCGCGCTTGGCGACGGCTCGTTTCAAGAGAATATTGATGGCGCCAGTTCAATAGATATATTAGAGCAGCGCGCGCCAACCAGAAATATGCTCATGAACCTGACGAACGATTCGTTAAAGAAAATACTTGAGCGCATGTCGACGCGCCGGGTCTTCCTTAACGCTGTTCAGTGTGAGTTGAAGAAACAGTCTGCAGCCGAACCTACTAGTAAGAGGTTCTCGTTAAAGTGAACGCGTTTCGTTGTCACTTGCTTTCACTTATTTTTGTTGATCGAAGTGCTGTTGTAGACGAAATTCCTTTTTGGTTACAGTCGATAGCAACCACACCTTTGTGATAATTCTGTCGCACGATGATATATCTGCCCGAGTCCCTGATGTGCGCGACACGCTTTTGCTGACCAAGTTTTTTGTTTCCGAAACCTCAGGTCATTTTCAAATAGCGACATTGCTGATTCGTATGAAATGCACCATATTCGTTCTTTCACCCCCCCAGACTCCGTTTTCGAGCAGTGGGAGTTACGACCCCCCTTCCCGACATTGCGATGTGATGTGCCCCCCCAAGCGTGGGCAGCCCTCATTAGATCGTGTATTGCGTGTATGTGCAATCCACAGCTGTGCACGTGGATACTTCAGGTGTCGTACGTCCTCATTCCGAGACCGCACCTTTGGCGCATTCTCTCTGCGTATTTCTGCATCGTGTTTGCATTGTTGTGCGCTCTTAGTAAGCATACGAAGCTCTTGCATGCCGCAGGTCGTTGATCGATAAAGTTTAGTATTAGCCAGTTGACTCTGGAGCGGATCATTCGACAGCAGGGAACATATCAACCCCTATGGCCGGTCTGTGGCCGTACGATGAGGGTTGTGGCCGAGGTTTGGCCGAGTGTGCTTTTGCTTGTTGGCCGAGACGAATTATGTAAAATTTTGAAAATTAACCCGAAAATTTGCGATTTTTATGATATTGTCATACTTAAAATTAAAATTTTGCGCCTGCGGCGGGCAATTTTGGATTTTGGCCGGGATGGCCAAAACTTGGCCGATGGAAATTTGGAGTGTTGGCCGTACGACATAAAAGTCTGATATGTTCCCTGTTCGACAGGTGTCGCGGTTGACGTCCTAGAGGCAGCAGCCCCAACTGCAACAGAGACAAGTGCTGGGAACGGTATGCACAAACGCGAGTCACTAATGCTCGCACCTCTTGAACAAGGAAGGAAACTGAAGGCTGATGAATATCCTGCGTTTACTTCGATTTTGAAGACGCTGTCGGTTTGATTGCTCGGTGGATGGCAGTGGTGGTTTGGAGTCTCACCATCGTTTAATAACAGAGGTGTTGTTTCCCCAGAGCTCTGGTTGGATGAACATGCATTGTACGTGCCGTGGCAATCATCAATATGTACTTTAAGATTCCGGTGAGCATTAGTTGCGCATGCACGTATAGTGAGAATTTCCGAGCGGAAACCGCGCAGGCAAAGCGGCATCGTGAAGCGGTGAATCGCCCATGTAAGCTGCAGTGTTTCACGCCCCCGAGCACGTCCCCCAGCGCGAGCCTGAGCCCCCCAGCGCGAGCACGAGCGCCAACCCAGCGCGCGCCTGAGCGCCCGGCGCGCCTGAGCGCCACCCCAGCGAGCTGCACCCCCAGCGAGCGCACGCCCAAGCGCCCCCAAGTGCTCACTTGCGTTGCAATGAATGCCGTGGCATGCAATTGCCTGTTCTACTATCATATTTATTATACGATGTTTTATACCACGCCATTTGTAAAGTCGACTTGCATTATGGCATGCGGATTCCAATTTGGAAACAAATGCCAGATATTGTTATCATTATCAATAATGTGTGTGTGTGTGTGGGTATGATATTTATGCGTTTGTGTTATCTTGTCACGGCCCCGCCCTGCTCTTGAGTTGCTTCTCACATCCACTGGGGTGATGGTGGGCTGGCTTTTGTTGGCCGATCTCATGCCGTTCAGTGTGAATATGATATAAACACATTGATAGTAAATATGATGTGGGATGATTTTTTTTAATTACACTCTGGCTTACTACAAAGCGACTGGCATGCACCAAGCAACAGAGGCATCCGATATTCCACGGACCGCGACTTACATGTACACCGGGCGATACCACCGGCACACATACGCAACGCTTTACCTGGCGCGGGCGGGGCATGCAAGGCTGCAATACCGATTTACGGATGCGAAGTTGTATGGCACTGAGATGTATGTGGGATAAACATATCGCTCAACTCTGTCTTGGTGTGCGCGTGTGCTCTAATGCGGTGTGTTGTACCGTGTTTTATTATGAATTATAACAAGAAGGTGGGGAAGTCGATCCACCAAAAGATATCGAACGGAGTCGCCGGTTGAACCCTTCCTCGCGTGTGTCCGGAGGGTCCACTTATGTGTCCGGAGGGAGGGTGGGTAAATCCTGCCAGTGTCAGTGTAGAGCTCTTTGTTGGAACCGATGACGGGTTCGGGATCGGATCAGGTACCTTCCCTCGACCCGAAGGTACGGATAGTCGCGGTGCAGCTGAAATTCCATCGGTGTCGGATCGTTTTCGGATATGATCCGACACCGATGTCGACACTGAGGTAGAGCTGAAGTACACAGACAGTGCGTGCGCTCGTTTGCCTCAGGTCTATATGTACATGCCCTATTGTATGGCGCTATGGAGGCGTATGGTGCATTGAGAATTGTGTACCTATCCCTGGGGCTGCTACTACATCTGCGTGCCCTATCTGTTGGCGCTCGCATTACCTCGGGTAGACATGACATGCATGTGGCTTTGATAGTATTTGCTTGTCAAGATAAACTTTTCCGACTTTCACATTTTCATTGCAGATATGCAGTGTATGGTATTTTTAGCAGGGATTTCAGTTCACTGCACAGCACTATTCTTTGACTTTGACCAGTACTCCTGCTTGTGCACGCGCGTCCCGGCTTGTACACGCTCTGGCGCGCACTCGCCCCAGCGATGCCAGCTTGTACATGTCCCGTGGCGCGCACTCGTCCAGTGCTGCCGGCGTGTGCATGCCCCGGCTCGCACTCGCCCAGCGATGCCAGCTTGCGCCATGCCTTGCCAATCGAAACCATTCAATCTAGCACAGTTGTGAAAACGACATAATTGGCATCTTCTGCTGATTTCACCAACTAGTCGTCTAGATTTACAGTTCAGCAGTGCAAATGTGAGTCTTGGGCAAGGACATCCAAAATAACGAACCGAAACACATACAACGTTGTATATAACCTACGATCATTGTCCGTGCCGCCTACTTGCATCTAGGTCTATATTCGCTAGACCACTGTCTCCCTTAGAGCTCCTCCAGCTCACGCATAGCGCAGTCCCTGCCTGCGCACATGGCACGGATGCACCCCGCACACCTCCAATGAGACGTGTGCATCATTTGACAGCACCGCCATGCCATCAAACCCCACAAGCCTAAATCAGCTTCCAGCACATATATCACGACCAGCATGCCCATACTCTTAGACGTATATCTCACTCCCCTGTACCAACATCCCGAGGATTGTATTTCTAATGGCAGACATCAAGCAGCCTCCCGAGGATTGTATATGTAATGGCAAACATTGTATGGCATCCCGAGGGTTGAATATCTAATAGCAGACATCGACCAGCATCCCAAGGGTTGGATATCTAATGGCAAACAATTGCATGGCGCGCACTCGCTTACAGCCCCTCGGGATTCCGGCGGCTCCAGCTGGTTCAGAGAAGGCATTACTTTTCAGGCAACTCCTCGACCTAGCAACTTACCGATGCGCGTGCCCTCCGTCCGCACTTTTCCTCGGGGACGTTTATGCTGAGGTCCACACAAGCCTGCGTTCATCTGCAAGTCCATCTCATACAAGTTCTTCAGATTCCCCAAGGTCGGAGGCAACATTCCTAATCCAGCGCCTCCATCCCCTCCGACCCCCCTCAAACCACCCTCTCTTCTCCGTGGAAAGTTGTGGTCATCGTAAGTTCCGCAGCAGCCCCACCACAGGGCACATCAGATAACCGCACTTAGAGACGTGAGGAGCGCCTGAAGGCCCAGCCACCACGTCACGCAAATCACAACAAGCGCTTGTGCGGTGTCCAACCCTCAGTCATTTTGGCGAGTGAGGGATTTGCCCACACCCTTTACCCGTATCCGCCCGGTGAGACGCGGACCTAGCCGAAAGAGGCCTGAACACTGACATGCACGCCAGACGGCACAGGTGGTGGACACTCTAAGCAAGGCTGCCCGACCACCAATGCAGCAGCAAAGGTGTACAGTGGGGGGAACCCTATAGACGTGGTAACCCTATAGGCCAACACCTCATTTTCATAACAAACTGCATATTTAAAGAGACGCAAATCGCGAATATTTCAGTGAAATCAGGATGGAATCATGGGGACACTGGGAATTCTGAATATAAATATTTATATTAACATTCGATTGACTATCCCCATGTATGCGCTTCACCATCACGAAGCAGCCCCCGAAAATAGCGCGGGATTTTAATAAATAGCGTGCAAACGCGTGATATATTCGACAAGACAGGTAAACGACAGAATCGTGAAAGAAAACAGAAAACCGGTCTAATGAGAGTTGCAAGAAGCGTAAACGCACCAAGTCGGCGGTGTCATCAGACGATTGCGCGGTCCAGATGGGCGGATACTACCATCGGACGAATTTGCTGATTTTTTTGATCGTGTACTTGCTAAATGCAGTTATGTTTAAAAAACTGCAAAAAACAGTCTGATTTTATCGAATTTCGATGCGGATTCCTCATTGTTTTTTCATTACAGCGTTCTTAATATTTCGATTTGGCGTCGCGGAGGCAGCGCGTATAGTGAAATGCCCCCAGATTTATACATTGGGGCCATCAAAGATCTCGTTTGGATACGTCGTTTGGGTGATATGGCGTATCGATGACGTCTGCATCCATGTTGGCCTATAGGGTTACCAGTCTGACCACACCCATGTCCAATCGCGCGTGAAAAATCGTGGCTATAGATAGTAACACCACGATTTTGTATATAAATAACTCAAGCCAACTCACTTCCGAATATAAATTATATACTCTGCGATCGATATCGCGCGCGTACGATCGATCGCGCGCATGATCGCGCGAGGCTACATATAGGGTTCCCCCCACTGTACTGGGCAAAGGAAAACGATGGCATCCCTGGCACTCGCTTCCTCCCGAACAACAGATAGCACCTGCCCCCGAAGAACCTATTGAACGGATACGAGGCCCAGCAACAAAAGCCAGCCCACCACCATGCTGGTGGAAGTGAGAAGCATTCAGGAACAGGGCGGGGCCGTGACAAGATATCACAAACTGAACGGCAGGAGGTCCGCCGACAAAACCCAGGGCCCATCATCCAAGTAGAAATGAGAAGCATTCATGGGACGGGGCCGTGACAAGATATCACACGCACACACACTGAATGGCATGAGATCAGCCGACAAAAGCCAGCCCACCAGCATCCCAGTGGATGTGAGAAGCAAATCAAGAGTTTTACAGCTGTACAAGAGACGAATGGAATCTACCCAACCCGGGGGGCTTTTTGTGCCTCGCTCGCACGGGCCGCATAGGGAATTTTTAATCGGAAGTAACATTCAGGCAACGGGGAGAGAGCCATGGGAGAGACTGGTGGGAGAGGAGGGGGTGAGTGAGAAGAGAACGGGAGAGAGCAAAGGAGAGTTACCATACCGCAAGATACCTGGATACAGACTCGTGACACAGCTTGACTGTCGTCGGGACCCTCTTGCCGCCCTTCCTTGTTTAACAACAACAGTCACAATGACTGTAGCTTACCGAGTCTACCACTGCGGCACTCGCACAACGCCAACGACCAAGGAGAGCTAAGAAAAACTCGAGACTCTGGGCCAATAAGCCAGACTGTGCACCTGTACCTGATACCTTCGGTGCGGACTCGACTTTGCTCTTAGGGGAAGGGCTCAGGGACAGTGGCTGCTTGGGCTGCGGGTGTGAAGAGGGTCATGCTCCGGTCTTAGTCCGGGTGTCTGTTGACTGACAACTCACACGGCCATCGGACAAGTGCATAGGGGTGAGAATTAGAGAGAAAAGTTGGGGCACGCAGGGCTGGCCGTGGGTCATCTCGCTATCATCCCAGTGGATGTGACAAGCAAATCAGGAGCAGGGCGGGGCCGTGACAAGATACCACCAACTCATACATATTCCCAACCCAGATGCAAAGCAGCATGGAAAGACGATACGATGTGACCGATCATCGCCCAACAATAGTTGGTCCCAGGGTAAGCGGACCCTGCTGGCATGCCCCCAGCTCGGGGGGTAGAGGTGAATCGGCTTGAGGGGCACAACATCAGTGCGCAGGCAGTGCAGTTGCAGAGTTGATCAGGTGGCCCAGTGCCACCAATGAGGCCCAGCGAGCTCCGGGAAATCCGAAGATATGTCCCGAAGTGTGTGCTGAATGAAGCACATCGCACGGCTCACATCCGACCAGCAAGCGCATCGCACGGCTCACATCCAACAAGCAAGCGCATCGCACGGCTGACACTGCCGTGTTCACATTTTCATGCATTCGCACACTTCGAGGAATGCGGAGCGGGCCTGGCGCGCTGCTTCCACACAACCCGCGAGAAGCCGGGGAGCCGCGGGCAAATGTGGCGGCCACTCCGCTCAAAGCACTGCATGCACGTGGAGGCCTGCATGCTCCGACACACTCGCCACGTACCAACATGGCGCTGGGTGCGAATGCGTCAACTTCCGATAGCCGACGGTGCGAACGGGCTCTCACCCGACAGCCGGTTGTGGGCGAGGTACAGCGCCTTGGCCGCGCGGAGATCGCCAAACGTCGCGGGCAAGCTCCCGGAGATGAGGTTGTCGGAGAGCTCCAGCCACTCGAGGCTCTGCAGCTGGCCGAAGGATGGCGGGATGCTCCCTGCCACAAAGGGGTGGCGCCTCGCCTCGCCTCATGCCTGGTCCACTGCTGCGCGCTGCGGAAGCGCTCACGAGAGCCGCTCGTAGCGCGCCGAGAGATCTCGCGCGGCTGCGCATCCAAGCTGTCAGGGAAACCAGCGAAACCTGCCGCGCGCGGTTTCACATCAAGATGAAGGCTGGTTCGCACCACCCACCAGGCGCCACGTCAGCGCAGGAAGCAGCGAGGGCCACAAGGCGCCGCCGGTGGGCATACGCACCCGTGAACCGGTTGCTATTCAGACCAAGCACCTGCGGACACCCGGGGAGAGGGCGGGAACCGCGGGGGAGGGCGGCAAGAGAACTCATCTGGCGCGCGCGAGCCACGTCAGCTCCATGGGCGACCGGGTGCATGGCTTTGTGGCCAGGTGCCATGGCCATGCCCGGCCCCCACGCATGTTCCGGCCGAACAGCGACGAGGCGTCGGGCGAACCGATAGCGCTCCCGGAGGTGGGCGAGGCAGCTGCCGCGCTGTGGTCTCACCTTCATAGAGGGCAGCGCGCCGATGTCGTCCGGCAGCGATCCGTGCAGCTGATTGGTCCCAACATCAAACTCCTCGAGGCTGAGCTCACGCCAGCACGCCCCTTATCCGTGAGGGGATTTGGGGCTGAGGGAGCTTGATGCGTGGCAGTCTAGCGGATTATGATGCCTAAACAGACATCTCCCACCACAGGCTTCAGGGCTTTTTGCTGGTTCCCTCCAGGCGCATTTGCTCCGGGGCGCCTTCCGGGAGCGCAAGCAGCTGCGCCGAGCCGTCCCTGCAGCGCGGCTCCTGTCTACCGCTGATGTGTGGACGCCCTTACATCGGACGTGCGTAAGGACACTCAGTGTGCTGCGCTCGAACCTAACAACTCTGCTGAAGCACATTAAGTCGTGTCGGACACAACCTACCATTGAAAGGTAAGGCACTCATAGGCGGGGCTGCACTCATCGGCGGGGCTGCACTCATCGGCGGGGCTGCACTCATCGGCGGGGCTGCACTCATCGGCGGGTCTGCACTCATCGGCGGGGCTGCACTCATCGCGGGGCTGCACTCATCGGCGGGGCTGCACTCATCGGTGGGCTGCTCATCGGGTGGGTGCATCGGCGGGCTGCACTCATGGTGGGGCGGGGCGCTCATCGGCGGGCTCATCGGGGGGCTGCACTCATCGGGCGGGGCTGAGCTGAACTCATCGGGGGGCTGCACTCATGGCGGGCTGAACTCATCGGGGCTGCACTCATCGGGCGGGGGTGCACTCATCGGCGGGGCTGATGGCTGCTGGCGCAACCTCTTGAGGTGGGCTTTGAAGGGCGGCAGCGTGCCCGTGAGGGCGTTGTGACCGATCCTCAGCATCTTCAATGCCTGTGGCGGCCAAGGAACTCCTCCACACCCCTCCACACGCCCCGTCGTATCAGGCGCACGCCCGGAGAGAGGCCGCCTGCTGCTGGCCCGCTTGCTGCGCAGGGCGGAGCGGCTGGCGTGCAGAACAACACTGTCTGTGCACTTGGATGGCCGTGGCCGCGGCAATCTTACACTAGCTCGCTGTATGCGTGATGCGAGAACCGCAATCCTACACCGGTTAGACTGTCTCATCTGACAGTAGAGAGCGCACTGGAGCGGGCGCTCCGGCTAAAACGTTATCCACGGGCGTCACATTGTGCTGAAAAGCGATGCAGAAGGAAGCGATGGTGGCCGTCGAAGTATTCGGAGTATGCGCATCATACGGCTCAGCTTCTGGAAGCCCGCCTGATTCGGAGTGGCCTCGACTCGTTTTGCTCTGATCCTCGCGAGACGGGTCCACAGAAAAAGGGTTTCGTAACACGTGGCATCTGTGGCGCCGTGAACCATTGGATAGAAGGTGTAGTGAAAAGTGTATGCAGTGCTGCCTGTTGGCAACAATAGGTTGCGGGCACCAGGGACATCGATAGTAGTGTTCAAGACACTTCCAATCAACAGCAGTTCACGCTCCTGATTCCGCGACTCCGTGATATAATCTGGAATCAGGGAAATCTCATCAAGATTGGAATGAGGGCAAGAACGGCCGAGGAGGGTCAACATGAAGTGATACTAAAGCAAGTGGTATCAGCAGGCGGCATCGGCCATGAGCTGAGCGCAAGAGACTTGGGAGGCAGGGCTAATGCATGCCTTCGGCACAGCTAAGAATGCCTTCAAGACCCGGGCGCGCAAGGAGAAACAATGCTTTGGGGGGAAATGCAAATGAGGAAGAGTAGAGCAATAGCGAAGGTCCAAGGGCCGAAGCAAGCTGGAACACAACGAAGGGGTGAGGCAAGCTGGAACACAACGAAGGGCCGAGGCAAGCTGGAACACAACGAAGGGCCGGTGCGCTGGAACACAACGAAGGGCCGAAAGCAAGCTGGAACACAACGAAGGGCCGAGGCAAAAGCTGAACACAACGAAGCGGCCGAGGCAAAAAGCTGGAACACAAACGGCGGGGCCGAGGCAAAAGCTGGAACACAACGAAGGCCGGAGGCAAGCTGGAACACACCGGTAAGGGCCCAGGCAAGCTGGAACAACGAAGGGGGGCAGTGTGCTGGAAAATGCCAAGCAAGGTCCGGGGTGCTGCTGGAACACAACGAAGGGCCGAAAGCTGAACACAACGAAGGGCCGAGGCAAGCTGGAACACAACGAAGGGCCGGCGCGTTGAACACAACGGTAAGGGCCGCTGGAACACAAACGGCGGGGTGAGGCAAGCTGGAACACAACGGGCGGCCGAAAGTGCTGGAACACAACGGCGGCCGAGGCAAGCTGGAACACAACGAGCAACAGGCAAGCTGGAACACAACGAAGGGCCGAGGCGGGGCTGGAACACAACCGGCGGCTGAGGTAAGCTGAACACAACGAAGGGCCGAGGCAAGCTGGAACACAACGAAGGGCCGAGGGCAAGCTGGAACACACCCAAGGGCCTGAGGCAAGCTGAACACAAACGGCGTCGAGGCAAGTTGGAACAGAAACGAAGGCCGAGGCAAGCTGGAACACAACTAAGGGCCGAGGCAAGCTGGAATTGCTGTTCCATGTGTGAGGCAAGCCGGAACACAATGGTGGCCAGGTGCTGGAACACAAACGGGCGTACCAGGCAAGCTGGAAACACAATCGAAGGGCCGAGGCAAAGCTGGAACACAACGAAGGGGTGAGGCAAGCTGAACACAACGAAGGCCGAGGTGCTTGAACACAACGAAGGGGCGTGAGGGCAAGCTGGAACACAACGAAGGGGTGAGGCAAGCTGGAACACAACGAAGGGCCGAGGCAAGCTTGAACACAACGAAGGGGCGAGGCAAGCTGGAACACAACGACGGGGCAGACCTTGAGGCCGCTGACGGAGGGCAGCTTGCCGCTCAGCTTGCAGTCATTCAAGCGGAGCCACTGGAGGTCCTGCAGCTTGCCCACGCCGGGTGGTATAGTGCCCGTGAGCTCAGTGTGCGAAAGGTCCAGCTCCTTCAACACCAACAGTTTCCCTATGTCTCTGCATGGAATCCAAAAACCCGTTCCACCATCGCAGTTCTTAATAGCCGTTTACTGCCTTCATCGTTGTAATCCAACTGGCAATCAGGATAATCCGCCATTCGTTAAATGAGTCAAAATTCATCCTTCAGGTGCTTTTTTTGTTGGCTGACTTGGCCGAGTCGCTAATATCCACAGAGTCGCATGCAAAGGGGATCTCAGTGTCCAAAGATGTTTCACGCTGTCAGCAACATGTTGGCCAACTCTCAATTGTTGATGCGACACTCCACTGACAACTACTTGGCCGTATTCTCTGTGGTTGCTGCGACCCACCACCGACGATGACCCAAGAGAAACATGTGGTATTCGTCGGTGGTGGGTGGTAGTAACCACCAAGAATACGGCTAATAAGTTGTCAGCGGAGTGTCACATCAACAATTGAGAGTTGGGCATCAATTTGCCGACAGCGTGATGAAACGTCTGACAGTGGAAGATGCATCAAAACATAAACCGGAAGCGGGCAACAATGCGCTCTCCGGAGAGATCAAGAGATGTCACAGAGTGAGGCTGCCACCCCACCCTGCCTCTCCCTGCAGAGATCAAGGGAGGAAACAGAGTGAGGCTGCCACCCCGCCCTGCCTCTCCTTGCAAAGAAAGCAGACTAGTCTGCCTTATTCCTCAAGAGGCAGCACCCGCCAGAAAGGTGCCACAACGACAGCCACATCCCACCACCCACATCCACCGAGTGGCCTCGGTCGTGACAAGCGAAGCTACTTGAGTCTCGGGCTCACTGACCGTCGTAAGTTTTGGGAAACATACCTTGGGATGGTGCCATCAATGAGGGTACGGCGCAAGTTCAACGCTTGAAGTTTCCTCAGGCTGCTCACACTTCGGGGCAGCGTTCCGGTGAGCGAATTATCTTGCAAGTATAGTCCCTTCAAGCGTGGAAAGCCTTTCGTCCCCCCACACAGACCAAATAAAGAGTGGATTAGTGCACACACTGAACGGCACGAGATCCGCCGACAAAAGCTAGCCCACCATCATCCCAGTGGGAGTGAGAAGCATTCAGAAACAGGGTGGGGCCATGGCAGTATAAAAATCGTTTCGACACATCCCAAACCAAGCGCAAAGCATACCCACCACAAACACGATTCACAACCGAAAATGTGGGGTAGCTGGGAGCTCATCCAGCTTTGCACCGCAGGTCCGTCTTGGAAATATTCCATTCCGGTGCTCAAGCCCAGGCAAGCTAAAGGTTTCAAACCAGACAGGGGATCCCCAACTGCGGTGCACGCTCCAACAACGTCTCCCCTACTCGCTCTGGGCACCCCCAAAAGTTGCCATCTGTCACCGGATGAGCGCACACACATACACACAGGCTCTGGAAATTGCCTGCACCACATCGAAGGGCAATGCGAAGATTTCACAAGCGCTACTGAACTACGGAAGTGCAGCATCTGATCGGTGTACACGACACGAAGATGCAAGATTTGCTAAATGTTTTCAGGTAGCCAGAAAGATTCTTATCACGTGCTCGGTCGGTGCGAGCTGCAGGAGGAAACCAGCGCAACCTTGATATTGCTGAGAACCGGGGACGCAAACAGAAGCCTAGGGCAATTTGGCTTCCCTCCGTTGTCAAGATAGACCTGGGATTGCGGCGAACTTATGGTCTCTTGTGTTCGGATCGATCTAGGTCCTGTTCAGTGAAGGCTTATCTAGTTCAACGAAACCACCGATTCAGCAAAACGTTACCCACCATCGCCGTATTCTCATACAGCCATGGACTATCGCGGTGTTGGGACTATGCACGTTCAAAACATGCAACGACAGGATGACATCAAGCTGAGAAGGGCACCTGTGAAATCTGGAATTGGTCCGTCAAATTTGTTCCCAAAAAGATAGAGGGCTTGTAAGTTCGTCAACTTGAACAGTTCGGAAGGTAGTGTGCCACTCAAGTTTTCTTGGCTTAAATCGATCGTCGTGACAGTCTGATCTTTACCCTCCTTGGGATAGCACGTCACACCTTTCCACTGGCAAGCCTCGCAGGACTCTTGATGGTCAACATCACAGCCCTGACGCCAGAATACGACACACTCAGCTGGCACTTCACGAAGTAGCGCTGGTAATATTTGGTTATCAATATATCATACCATAGCAAAGCATACCATATGCATGTGTGCGTGTGCATATATATATACATATATATATACATATATATATACATATATATATATATGAGTAAAACTACGAAGACGGCTCTTGGACATGGCGCCACAGCAACTGTAGGCATCTTGTGGGTGTGAAAGTGTAGTCCAAGTCAATGAGAAATACCTCCCAGTCTGCAAGGGCTTCCTGTGGATCTCGAACTATCGCCGCTTTAAAGGCATGCAGGGCATCAACTGGATCGAAGGCCACCATTCCCACCCACCCCGAGTGAAAAAACAGTCGAACATAACGAACCAAACTATTCACATCGCGCTAGTTATGAGCAGAGCTACTCTAAATCTCCCAAGAGTAGCAACTATGCTTCGAAATGTCGAAGGTAAGAACATCCTGCAAGACGGATTCGTATTAACGCTATTGAACAGCGGATGTTGTAGAAAGCCAGCAGGGTTCCGTAATGCTCGCCCGGACACAGTATTAACGGTCTCAGGCGAGCACCTTCGGGGTGACGGAGTCCACCAATAACTGCTTTGAAAAAAAACGTGAAGCATAAGCAAAATACAGAGTAGGATCGAGAACGCCGTAACATCGCTCAAGCCACAGTAAATGAAACAGAAGGGAAGATGGCGTGTTTTCCAGCTGACCAGCGTATTTCTTGGTTCTTCGAATCCACTCCATTTCGATTATTAGGCCTTGCCTATAGATAGAAGCCGATTGAATGATATGAGGAGCAAGCTACAGGGTGACACACTCAACGGCTTTGTGAAATTTATATGTTATTCAACCCTGTGATCGTCTGCCGTGCGGCGTCTTCTGGTATAAAATGCAGGCGAATCGAGGGTGCAAATGAGCGTGAGCTCTGCCGGGGACTCGTGAAGTCGTGATGTCGCTGTCGTGAACTGAAGATGTCCAAGTCATACATGCACCAATTACAACGGCGTTTCGATTCATAATTGACTCGATCCACGATTCATGATACCTTTCGCCCCCCCCTCGCCTGGCGTGGGGTCTGTCCTTAGGGCTTGGGTTCGCTTGAAAAGAAGGGTCAACAGTAACGAGAAAAGCGTTACACACGGCGTTAATGTAAGTATTGAGTTTCCCAATAAGAAGGGACCTGCAACTGTCGAATACTCGGGGAGTGGCCACGAGGACGGCGCGGTGTGCTAGGAAGGGACCTGTAACTGTTGAATACTCGGGGAGTGGCCACGAGTGTCAGGGTTATGACCGATGACATATGTGTCATACATGTCATACGTGTCATACCTGTCATTCATGTCATACCATGTCATGTCATGTCATGTCATATATTATTATGACAGTCGGTCATGTCATATATTATTATGACAGTCGACAGTATGGTCGATCATGACTGTACAGGTCGAGTCGCGTCATACATTTATGACAGTCGTCAGTACGGTCGACGATGACTGTACATGTCGCCAGATGATTATGTCATATCATCAGGCATCCCTGTCATCGAGAGTTCTGCGAGGAAGACAGATACGCTGTCCGGCTAAGCTCGCTAGGAAACAAACTGATAATCATATAACTTGTGTCTGGCCGAAGCTTTATGCTCTCGGAAACCCAGACAGTGAAACGATGACTGTGCTACTGTACTGTACTACTGTACAGTACAGTGCTAGGATGTCACGGACACGAGACGGAAGCAGGGTCAGGCTAGGGGCTAGTCAGAGCCCATAATAACTAAGCCTAAACCCGAAGTCCAGCACACCACCCGTGGGTGTGACTACCTAGCAAGGCAGGTACAGCATATGCAGCCACGAGACATAAACAAACACCTAACATTCACTTCGGTGGAAACCGATCACTTCTAGCTGGGTGCCGGGGTCTTGACCCGGTCATCCCACTACTGGGCTAAAGCTAACCAAGCTGCCAGGATAAATGCCAAGAAACTCAGCCACTTTGAGGCCGGTCAGCGGGGCTGAGTTCAGCGGTCGGATGCAAAGTAAATAAGAATCCTGAAGTGAATTGTAAGTTGTTTGTCACCGATTGAGCACCACCAGGCCCAAGTGGGCAAGGTGGATCCACAGCTGAAAGTAAAGCAACTGAAGAATTGAGATAATAATAATAAAACATTTACGCTAGCAGAAGGGACAAAGTCCTGAGAGTGCGGTAACCCTGCAAAGCAGGCTAGTGAAAACACTAGGGGCTACTCCCTCTACTATAGCGCGCCCACAAAGGGGCTCAACCCACTTTTCAGCAGGGTGACATCTAGAGAAAAAGCTAGGTGCTAAGCAAAAAACTCTAGAAGGTGGAGAAGCAGCCGTGGCCGGGTGAGTGGAGGGGTGGCTGAGTCTGAGCGGCGGGGAGGGAAGTCGAAGAATTAAGGGGGTATTTGGAGACGTTGAGGAAGGGGGCGGGGTGGGCGGGGAGAGGGGGGTGGTGGGGGGAGGGAGGGGGGAGGGCCCCTCCCCTAGGGGACGGGGAGCCACCTTATATTGCAAGACTTTTGAAAATTACTGCAAAAGGGTTTGAAGAAAGTCGTTTGATTGCTGCACAGCTTCTGTTTCTGTCATGGTCTCACTGCTCGAGATGTCAACTGTATGCGGGTCAGTGTTTAAGATGGTGGGGGTGTTTAATAGAAACACGTCTCGCCTATTTCTGGTGTGTTGCCTACAGATTCTTGAAAGTTTTTTAAGGAGAGGTTTAATCTTGCCACGGGGAACACCTATCGTGTTGAGGACAGTACCGAAAAGAGGAGGGAGGTACCCCATGAGTGTAAGTGCTTTGGGCCATTTCACGGTGCTAATGAAGGGCTTAGAAGCTACGTTGGTGATTGTCGTGTCATGGTGACCGCCATAATAATGCTCAGCACCATTCTGATGATAGGGGGGGTCTTGGGTGGGCCATGGGCACAACGAAGAAGGGAGTACGTTGTCCCTTTCGTTCAGAACTTCATTCCAAATATCAGGGCTAACTCCAGTGTATTCTAGTCTCCTCTCCGTGACTCTGGACTTAGGGAGGACATTGAGGAACCATCTAGCAATCTTTTTCTGTGTAGGCCTCCAGTCAAAGGCTGGTTGAGTATCGCTGGGTGCACTGTCTATAGCTATGATAACGACATCCGAGAAATCATCCTTATAGCATCCGCCACCTGGGAGAACGTAGGGGTCATCACCCGTCCAATAACCATGTGGGATAAATGGAATAGTGTTATGCGGGAATCTGAAAACAAGTTTAAATCCTTTATCAAACCATCTTTTTTGGTTTTTGGGAGACAGTGGAAGAATCCATGTTCCTGAAAATCCGGGTACAGTGTTGGCCGCTTTATGTCCCATTTCCAAGGTAGTCATAACCGCCGAAGATTTTCCCTTATCCTTTCCATCAAAGGGGGGATTTCCGTAAACTATTCTGCCAATGCCTGTTAACGGGTCCACGTAGGCATCCCAAGCGAGGCCATCAAAACCGATTTTCCCATGATAACAGAAGGGCCTGAGGGCTTTTTTCATTCTAGTGGTGGGTATGCATCTTCTCGAGTAAATTCTAGGGTGGGCATTTAGTGGGTTGGAGAAAAGTTCACAGCCGTTTTTGTCAAGGTTTCTGTCATCCACCAAAATATCTAAGAGGCTTCTTCTTATTGCATAGCAGTTTTTAGGGTCACCCGATTCAAACTTACATGCATTGAGGGCTTCATGGATATCGTGTGCCCTATTCGAGTACTCCGCAAGTGAGCATGGGACTGCTTTGTTGGAAAGGCGGTGCCAAGCCAAAAGTTTCCAAAACTCTTTCTTTTGAACATATTGGAGTTCGGGATATTTAATTGTTCCCTTAACACGGTCCACTTCAGGCTTTGCGGTCACGGCAATGGTATTCTTTTTTGAACTTGATGGACGGTACATGCTAGCTTCCGGGAGAGCGTGTAAGTATAATTCCTCATTCATTTCCTGTCTTAGGTCAGCAAGTGGAAAGAGTTTCGATGGTTGTGTTCTGATGTATGTGGTACCCTTTCCAGGGTTTAGTAGTTTAGGTTTTTCTGAGATTTCTTCAGCGATGATTTTCCTTAGTTCGATATCTTGGGTTGTTCTAAGATTATATAAACTATCATTATGTCCTGGGCATTCAAGTTGAATGTGTTCGAAGGTGCATTTTGTATTCTGTTGGCAGTAGGGGCAGTTTTCGGACCCGATTTTCCCCAGTTTAAATAAGCGTGCAGGAGAGGCTTGAAGACCCAGGAGTTCTCTACTTCTAGAAGCGGTGAAAGCTTTAGGTGTCATTTTGGAGATATCTTTGGTGGGGGCGGTGTTATTCTCGTTGAGCATTCTCAGATGCTTCCCTTGGGACTGTAGGGTTCTCCAACTATGATAGTGTGAGAGTCGTTGAATTCTTCTGATGTGACTACGTATATCGCCTAAAATAGGGACCTCAAAAAAGAATAATGAGAAGGGTAGTTCCTCGGCAGGGTCGTAGCGAGAAATGTCAAAACAGCCCCCTCTGAATGAGGCTCTTTTAGCAGTACGGTCCACTCTGTCATGGACTTTGTCATTATTGTGACCCCTGATCCATTTAAGGATGATTTTACTGTGGTCTCCTTCACTGTAGAAGCCAAGTTCTTCTAGCAGTAGGCGAACAGCCTGCACATCTCTGCGATTAGCTTCACGTAGTTTGTCCCGAGCACTCATGGACCTGCCATCCTTTGTTACCGCAGATATTGCTGCCATAGAGTCAATGGCATGTACCATTGGAGTAATAGATTTGAGGAGTTTCTCTTTTTGTTCTGTGAGTAGAAATCGCAGTCCCGCAATTTCAGCAGATGTGCTACTCGGGTTTTGGATATCCTCCTTGATAAGGAGCCCCTGTGCGGAGAAAGTTCTTGAGGGGGGGATATTCATCTTCCGTACAAGTGGCATCCCGTTGTCAAAGTTTTTTATAGCATATGCTGCCCCACTGCATGCTGTTTTCTTTCCAGCAAAAAGGGAACCATCGCTTGCCATATCATAGTCTTCCATTTGTTTGCTCTTTTCAGCGTTGGAGGTGGATTCTTCTTCCGAGTCGCTGGGGCAGCTGTATTCACTTTCTTCCTCCGCGGTTTTGTTTTTCATTCTGGCAATAATGGTTTCATACTGTCTGTCTGAGATGTAATCATAGTGTGAGTTGATATCACTAACTGTAGCAAGGACAGAAGAGGGCGGGTCCATATGGTCATTGTATTCAAAAATAGAACCTGCTGGAATTAGGATGCAACCGTCATTGGTGATGCTATATTCAAAGTCGTATTGAAGACTGTTGGTACCTTTTATTCTGACAAAGACATTAGGGTTTATGGCATTGTTACTGTATTCTGTATATTGTATTGACATGGCCTCTAAGTCAATATTGGTAATGTGAATAAGAGAGATGGAATTTCGGTCACCATTCCCTTTCCAATGAAATTCACCCGTGTCGGGGGGTACTATGTTGTCTCTATATTGTTTTTTGACATATCTAGCCTGTGGGTCCAAATCTACGGGGTTTTGAAGCATTTCCTTTTCGATTTCGGTTAGCCATCCAGGGGGTCTACTGCCATTCAGCCTGAAAAAACATTTACTTTCTTGCCAGTTTTTTAACATTCCACCGCAAGGAGTTAGAAAGGAACCTGTGTGCTTGAGGTTGTATTTTTGTATTGCGGAGGTAACATTCCTCGACATGTAGAGTTGTCTGGGAAGGGTGGTGATTAATGTATTTTCACCCGCTTCATTTTCAGGGTAATTTTTAGAGTCAATAGCGTATCCAAGTTTTGCCATAATGTGACCTGTACGCCTAAACCAGTTAAAACGTTTGTCTTTAGTATGGCTGTAGGTTGCATAGTGCGATAAGGGGAAACCCGATATAACATTTTTACCCATTTCGTTGTTCATGTTTTGAATTATTATTTTAAGCCATAGATTGCTATTTCTACGGTATAGTGAGATGAGGTGGGGATCAGTGATACGGTCCGTGTGGTTGTGTTGCCAATATTCGTGTTCATCCGCAGAACACAGGGTGTTCATAGTTTCGGTGATACACGACGCGGTTACAACATCAAAGACACTATCAATACCGTACCCGCCTTGGCAGACTGCTGTCCAGATTATTTGGTGATTGGTGTCAACTGGGCAGCCCAGATATTTAATTATAAACGAAGCTATCATTTTGTCTAATTCAATTGCGACATTCTTTGAGGAGTTGGCAATTGCTGAGGTAACTTTAAGGGGGTATGCCATCCTCGGAACTACAACCGCATTTATAACATATCTTAGCTGGTGTAGAGTCATGTGTTGCAGTTGGATGGATGTGAGAGTAGATTTAAGTCTGTCGATAAGGATTTCCGCCTGTTTGTCCCATTCCCCATTTAGTGCAAACCATACTCCGAGATATCTGTTTACCTCTTTGCTGTTGGAGAAATCGAGGAATTCTGGTGACTCAGGGGGTATCCATTTCGAATCAATGGAAGGACTTGGGTCATTTGTATTGGGCTCCAGGTGACCCCCTGAGATGAGTAAATCATCGGACGGGTCATATCGCGTTACTGTTTTGCCCTGAGGTTTAATGCGCTTTCTGTAAGAGTATTTGGATTTCTTAACATTGATGGGAATACCAATGAAGCTCATAAATTCATTAACTACACCTAGCATGTCTTGAACTTCGTCTTTAGTTTTCCCCACGAGAATGATGTCATCACAAAAGAACCGTGCAAAGATATTTAAAGTGGTGTCCTTTTCTAATAGGTTTTGGGAGGGAGGAATAACATTATTTCCTGGTTTGTCTGGTCTATGGCGTTCCGAGTTCAGTTCATATCCATATGTGGATCCTGTCGGGTTTACACCGTTTGCTCTTTTTGCTAACCAAATTGCCAGAATGTCCATAATGGCTACAAACCTAAGTGGGCTCAAAACTTCTCCCTGAGGGACTCCACATTCTAGGGACCATTCATCCGTGAGGCCTTCTTCAGTGAGTACCATTCTAGAAGCATCATTGGTAATGTCTGAGATAATGTTGATTATTTGTGATGGGAGTCCCAGCTTTCTCAGCGCTAAATTGCTCATCCAGAATTCAGCTCTGTCAAATGCTTGTTTGAGGTCCAGGTAAACTACGTGAAGGTCTTTGTCGTATCTATTGGCATCCGAAATTACTTCATTCAGAATTTGGAGTGAGTCATCTATGTTTTTATTCGGAAGAAACGCATCTTGAATGGGAAAGAGAATGGGGTGAGTGTTAAGTATTGTTTTGAGACGGTTAGCAATTATTGTGTTAAATAGTTTAAGACCCGTTTCCAACATTGTGAGGGGTCTAGAGTTATCTATTGTACATGGTGCAGAGGGATTTTTAGGGATTGGAAGGATGACTCCAGATTTTGCACTCTTTGGAAATTTCCCAGTTATAAGAATGTGGTTAAAGAGTGAGACAGTAACCTCTTGAAAATTTTCTGGGCCCTTGATCCACTGCGAGTATCTCATTCCTGAGGGTCCTGGTGCTGTGGAGATACCACAGTCCGAGTATGCTTGTTGGAGTTCTTTGTGCGTGATTTCTGTCAGTAGTCTAGCAGCGGCCGTATCAGGGATTTTGGGGCTGTCCTTTAGAATGTCAGTGAGCCACTGTGGGAGTTCATCTGGCTCATTCGGGTTAGTAGAGAATAGTTTTTTATTTTTGTATTCATCTAGTGTTGTGTTTAGTCTTTCTGTCTTTGTCTCAGGTATCTTTCCATCACTACCTGGGGTAGCGGCTGCACCTTTTTCAGTAGGTTTCATCTTTCCCATGACTGTGTCTAGAAACCTCGAAAGGTTAGTTGAGAAAAGATGCTGCAAGGCTTCCTTTTCTCGGAGATTGCGTCGTTCAATGTCAGTGTCTCTGCTTTTCTGAAAAGCATTTCTGATTATTACATAATTTTCATGCAGACGTGATCCCCATGTGGCTGCCGTTTCATTGTGTTTGGGTTTGAGCGAGGCAAAAGGTAGCGTGCGGGCAGCCTTTTTGGCTTGCTTAGGAATGTTGCTAGCATGAGTTCTCGTGTCCAAATATTTGATGATGCGGCGTACTGTGTTTAGCCATTTGTATATATAGTTAGATACTGCTGATGGTTTTTCAGACCTCCCAGCTATGTTCGAATTCTTGGTGCCAAAGGCGTCACTTGCCGCCTGATGTGCCAATTTGTGCAGGGTATCCCATGTCGCGTCAGGGTGCATTTCCTTGAGGCCAGTGCCGCCGTTTCTAGTTGCTTCCGATCCATTTTCCATTTCGAGTGTGTTATGTAGTCTTTCAGTGTAAGACACCCAGCCTGTAGCGTATTGGAATAAGTGGGCGGTGCAATCTATTTTTTCCGAATGCATCTCAGATCCGTACAGGTTCCAGAATTTAGCAGGCATATGGGGTTGTAGGAGAATATTCCAGCTGGTCATGTGCTCATCTGTGTTGGATTTCGTGATTTTCTTAACTTCCAGTGAGCTGAATGACAGGTGCCGTTTGAGATAGGCATTAACATCTTTCTTATTTAAAAGGTGAGGCGAACCTATATGCCAGATGTTATCTTTGTCGTTATGGCCTAAGTTGAGACCACCTTCCGGCATCCCCTTTCCTCTAGAAAGTAGGTGAGCTGCATGCCATGGGCTATTAAGGTGAATCCACCATTCCTTGGGTTTGTTGTGCCATTTTAGACATTGTTCTATATTGTCTGCCTCTTTATTTTTAGCTATGAGCTTACTCACTGTAATGGGGCTGCCGTCGATATTATCCCGTTTAAGATCAAGATCAGTGGTGTCACCCTTAATGGTGCTGATAGCGGTTCTAGCTTTGTTTTTATTGATGCACGCGTGCACAAGTTCGTTTGTGCTGTATCCGTTTGCTTCGAGAAGTCCTACAATATCTTTCCTGTTTATTTTCCTTTTTGTACCCTTATTTTTGTTTGTCATTCTAATTGGGTACCCTGGGTACTCATCATGTGTGGTTTCCTTGGCACCATTAAATCTAGGTGTTGGCAAAGTTGTATCGGTGGAAATCTGCGGTTTGGTGTCGATTTTAGGGAGCTTAAATTCAGCCCATACTATCCCGTGGTCGGAGATGATATAAGGGTTTTCCTCCGTCCATCCTGTTTTAACGGTCATTTCTGCCATAGCTGTGTTGGCCATGATATGGGTGAGTTTTGCTTTTGAGTTTTTGGAGATGACATGTGTGAAAATTTCCGTGTTTGGATTTCGGTCCATTATCAGTTCATTGAGTGAGCATCTGTCATTGTTGAAATAGGTTAAAAGATGCTTATTCTTTTCGACATGTTCTTGATACGACATGTAATTTCCACCTGACACCCGCTGATTTGGGGTAATGGTGCAGTTTTTGTCACCTATCTCTACGTAGGCCTTTTTTGGATTATTTCCTGACCTACCTGCCCAGTCAGTAAGTGTGTCATATAATTCCACTTGTTCCTCTACTAGTGTAGCATCATTCATATAACCGCTGGCTATGTAGAGCTCAAAACCATTATTTCCTGAAAATTTGGTCATTACTGCTCTCTTTGCATCTCCATCGATTGTGGTGACCGAGGTGGATAGTGGCAAACTCTTCGGATTCCATAGGATCATGGAACCAATGGAAGCTCTCTCATTTACATGAGACGTGCGAAATTGGATTCCTTTTTGTGTCATTAGGGTTTTGATTAATGCAAGGTTTTCAGTATTTACCTTGGTTTCTGATATACATATTATATCAGCCCGTCCGTCGATTAAAAGATTGCAGATTGTTTCTAACTTGATTAAACTGTCTTTATCTTCTTTGTGGTGTCGGAGGCCTCTCATATTCATACCCATTATAATCAAATTGTTAGAGTGTTGTGCTAATTGTAGTTTAGTGAGACGGTCTATTTCTTCTGACTGTCTCATGGCGTTTTTGTGTTTTGCTTTTTGTAGTATGCATCTGCCATCTGCGTCATAAATGTTCTCGATATCAAAGATTTTGTTTGTGCATTTGGTTTTACGGATTATTCTCTTTTGTTTATGAGAGTGTTTCCTGCGGTATCCATATGTGTGGGTTTCACAGGAAGGCCTTCCTTTGCCTGAGATGAGGTGATTATAAGCAGTGTGAATGGATTTACAGTCTTTGTGCTCAGAATTTGGCTTTGTTGGATGTGCATCAATTTTCGGAAGGTGAGTTCTCAGTGATTGTCGTATGGTCGAAATGGCTTTGTTATTTTCGTGTTTGATTATCCTGGCTTCTCTGCCCGTTTGTGGTAGAGTTCTAATGTTTAGGTTTTCAAGTTCGTATAGTAGGTCTCTGTTCAATTGTGCTGCTGAGAAGAATTTAGTGTTGTGCAGGATGTGATAGACTTTGTGGGCTAGTGTAAAATTGAAAACCCCCATGTTATTCGGGTGTACTCCCATTTTCAGGGTTATGCGGTGCACCCTCAGGTCTTGAGGAAAAAGTGTGGAAATGTCTTTCTGGTGTTTATTGTTAGGAATATCAAACTCACAGTGAATAATCTGTCTTTCTGGAATGATGTGGACTGCAGTTGACCATATGTCCTTAGCCACAAGAAGATGAATTTGAATGCTGGTGTTATCCGTGTTCGAGGTGTGATGATATTTCCTATGCGATTCGATGGCTTCTGAAACTATTGTTTCATTAGTGGTGTGTGTCTTCCATTTCAGTCTGAAAGTTTCTATCAGAGTTTCTATCTGCTTTTTGGTTGTGGCACCTCTGCGGGTGAGGATGTGGTGGGGAGGTAAGGTCATATTAGGGCCGCTGATTGCGGCGTCATTTCCAGCGTGCTCCAAGTGTTTGAGCTCCAGTGTGTTACGGGTATTCTTTACCTGCAGCCCTATTTCTTCCCTCATTTCTAATCGGTATTTATGTATTTCCTTTTGCATCGTTTTGTTGCCATACTCCCCAATATATAAATCAGATTTTAGGTACTCGAAAAATGAGGTCTGGTGCAAGCCTCTGTTCCATTGTGCCCATCTGAAGGCGGTTTTTGCTACCCATGTGCCACAGTTGTATGTATCTGTTTGAAATGTTTCCTTGCTAGTGGTAGTTGTGAATTCATTATATTCAGTAATGGTTATGAAATTTTTTAACCAGGTTTTGAGTGCTGCCTCAATCCTATTAATGGTTTCTCTTTCAGCTTTATCTCCAAAGGGATCATATATGTAAGCTTCGATTTTCCCAGGTGATGATGAGCGAATCATTATGAGACGCCAATGTATATTGTCACACACGCCTATTTGTGTGTGGCCATATTTCTTGAGTCTGCTATTAATGAGTTGTGTGAGTTTTTGGTCCTCCCCTGTCATCTTGAGCATCATGTCTGTAAGGTCCATAGGGGCTATGGTACTCGGGTCCCGTATTTTCATTGCATCACCAACATGAGTTGCATTTAACCACCCCTTTTCTGAAAGGAGTGATTCCGTGGCCATTGTGGTTTCAACTACTGCGTTATCTTCGGTGCTTGCTCCACCGCTTAACAGCTGCTCGGGTTCCGTAATATTATATTTAGTATCGTTATCCTTCTTGTGGTAACTTTTATATTTCATTATTCTTGAAGGTAAATTCATTTTGGGTTTCTTTGCAGTTTGAGTCCGTGTTCTCTCCCAAAGCCATGCCGTTTTGGGGTTTTGAATCATGTATTTCAAGGCGCTCTTACTTATCCCTTTGCAAGCCTTAGGTCTCTTGTGGGCTAGGTGTATTATGACTCTGGGTCCCGGGAAATATTTTTTAGGGTTCAACTTCATTCTGCTGAGTTCCGCCATTATATGAAGAAGCATGATAGTGGGCCCGTAAGTGGTTGTTTGCATTTCCGCTCGTGTTTTAATAATATTTTCCTCACATCTCAAGAGGTGTCTCATTATGTAATATGTCATAATTATGCTGCCGCTTATAGCTTTATCTATTTTTATTTCCATTTAAAATATATTTCAAACCATGCTGGGCTTACTATAAGATACATATATTGTGTTGAGTTAACAGCCCTTTCGGTCCATACCAGATTGAAGGTATACTTTTTTAAGTTTTTCTTCCACCGCGTTAGATTTGCAATATATCGCTGTATTATTTCCGAGCACCGTATTGGTTTATCTGTAGCCCGCTTGACTACACTCCGCGTGTCTTTTATAAGACCAGTGCGCACCTCGCTTCCCCCGCTCCCGTGGTTTCTGAACATTATTGTGCTCTCCGTGTTACGCGTTACACCCACTTGTTGCCTCCCCTCAGCTACCATACCGTTTATTTGGGCATTCCTCTTTCGCACATGGTTTCGTATATGTCCTCGGGTCCCTTCCCTGAAATTTTTTGGTTCTAGGCTCATTTTTGCAAATTTTCGATTTTTAACGAATTGTGCCTCATGCAATTCGCTTCCGGTCCAAGGTTGTCCGGTTGCCTTTATTTTTTCCCTACTATCCCTAATTGTCATATATAAGCATTGTGTGGAATATTTTCGCCCAATTTTACTCCTACGCACCTCTACCCGTCCCATATTCCCTAGGTATCGACCCGAGTGGTTAGGGTTTCTCATTATTTTGGTGCTTATAGCCGCCTTTTCCCCTAAAATCATGTGTTCGTGCCCCCGGGTCTCTCGTAAAATAATTTTATCATTTCTATTACGGTGTATTGCATTCAGTTCTAAGTTGTTTAAACACCAAGCTAAGTTTGCCGCGGCCCGCTTCAGGTTAGCAGCAAACCGCTTCGGAAAGTATATAGGTTTGTTTAAGTTATTAGTTAACCGCTTGTTTATTATTAAGTTATTAGCAAGCCAGAGCGTGTCTGTTGTAGGCCGTATTAAGTTATCTGCGTGCGGTGTTTGGTTCTCTTCGGTCCAAGCATACTGCCGTATTAAACTAGCAAATATGTGAGTTGAGTTTTCCGGGATATGTGTTAAGTTATCAGTCGGACATAATAAGCTGAAAGACTGTTTTGTTGAGTTATCAGACTTCCTTGTTTGGTATGCAGGCTTGAATATTAAGTTGACAAACTTTTGTATGGTGTTATTATTCTGTTGTGCTAAGTTCATTAACCGTTGGAATAAGTTATCCGACTGCCGTGTTAAGTTACCATACTTTTGTGTTAAGGTAACATATTGTTGTCTAAAGTTATCAGACTGCCGTGCTCGGTTAAAAACAGGAGTGCAGTTTGCCCTGACTGACTGTTTTGTTGGACAGTTTAAGTTACATATATTGTTGTCATAACAAGTTAAGTTAGCAGACTGTTGATTGGGGTTTGCAAGTGAGTAAGTTTGGTCCACAGCCTGTTTTGTTGAGTCATTTAACACCCTACAGGTGCTGACACAATTTGTAACACTGTTATCAGATTCAGTAGGGCAGGAGAGAGAACCACAAAAGAAATGTAAAGTGTGCTGTGAGTGGAAGTAACACTCGTGCTGCCAAGATGTTGGTTCAATGACAAAAATACTCAGAGTGGCGGTGGGCAAAGTGTCAAGCGGTGAGAGATTACACTCCCTGGTTGCACAGTCTGTAATGTTGCGGCTTATAAGAAACTCAAGAAGCAAGAAAGCAATTCGAAACATAAATGTGGGCAACCACGACTTAGGCAACTTCATACTGTCAGTAGTTGAGATTCTTTCCGTTGCTTCTTGCTGCCTCAAAGATCTCCCCTCTCCTTGCTTCACCTGTGGTTTGCTTTTGTGCAGGGCTTTGAGATGAGGGCTCCGATTTCCTTTTTGCTGCTCTGGCTCTAGCCTGTTCCCACTTAGCAGATTTGCCACTGTTGAATCCTGGCGGTGCACCGTGATCGACTTGAGCTGCAGCCCCTTTCTTTCCGCCACCCTTTCCTTTCCCTTTTTTCTGAATCTCTGGGCAGATCTTGGAGAAATGGCTGAACCGGATTTGGGAAGGGGCACACCGGAAGCACTCAAAGGCACTGGACTGTGTGAGGTAAATTACCCCGAGTGGATCAAAGATGTATTCAGTCGGTATGAAATATAATGCGTGCTTCTTGTTTTTAGGGTCAAGGATGCGCGGTTCCGGGATGGCTTCGAGTGTGTCTCTCAACACTACGTAGGCACGTCTGATCAGTCTCGATCCTCTGCCACCCTTGTTAGGCTCAAAAAAGGCTTGGACATATACGATCCGCTCCACAAATCCCGAGAAAGGAGTCTTCTCCATAAGGAATTTCAGAATGGTAGAAGTATGCACGGAAAGATTAGACGCACTCTGCTTAAAAAAGAAATTGAAGCGGGTCAGCCTGCTGCCAGTTGGCGATGCGATGAAGCGTGTCTCCTTCACGACGAAGATTGCCTTGTCGAGAATTGCTCTGGCCTCTGCCTCCGATTTGACTTGCACTTTAATGAATGGAACCTGTGTAGCAGTCGTATTAGCAATGACAATGCGGTTTACGTGTTTGGGCACAATTAACTCAGCAATTCCAACTCGCAACTTAATGCTTAGAGAAATGCTATTAGTGAGACGTGTCAATGATGCACAGCAGAGTTCTTGGCGTGTGTTTACCTTCGCTTCCTCACCAGTTTCTTCTGGGCGCGCCAAGCCGTCAAATGCAAGGTGCGCGATGTCCAAGTGAGCGTACTCCAGCAGACGCGTGATTTGGTACGTGAGCGTGGACACTTCCTCCAACTTGAAGCGCTCTTTGTTGCTCTTGTCAACACGTGTTAGTTTGAGAATCTGCGAGAAGTCCTCGTTCCCTAAGTCACCTTCGTGCCCTTCGATCTCCTCTGCGCGATTGTTAACCGCAGCTGTGTACTGTTGGGCTCGTGCGATGGCAGAGATGTCAAACTCTCCAGTCTCCTCGTGGCTCACTAAGGTGCTCTCGTAGTTGTTGAAGAGATTGTTCACACCTCCAAACCCTCCTGTCCGATCGCGTTTTCTTTTCTCACAACGTCTTAACAGACAAATTCCACTATTAACGCCTATCTCCCACACAATTTCTATACGACACAGTAGTACAATGGAGGAAGAATGAATTCGCCCTTTACTTTTAACAGCATATAGAAGCGAATGCTGTGAGAATTTAGTTCGCCCTATAGGGCGAAGCCCTTGTGCCCAAAGTGTGCCCTTGCAATGGAGCGTGATTTCAACTCTCACTATCGCCACGAGACACGAGACGGAAGCAGGGTCAGGCTAGGGGCTAGTCAGAGCCCATAATAACTAAGCCTAAACCCGAAGTCCAGCACACCACCCGTGGGTGTGACTACCTAGCAAGGCAGGTACAGCATATGCAGCCACGAGACATAAACAAACACCTAACATTCACTTCGGTGGAAACCGATCACTTCTAGCTGGGTGCCGGGGTCTTGACCCGGTCATCCCACTACTGGGCTAAAGCTAACCAAGCTGCCAGGATAAATGCCAAGAAACTCAGCCACTTTGAGGCCGGTCAGCGGGGCTGAGTTCAGCGGTCGGATGCAAAGTAAATAAGAATCCTGAAGTGAATTGTAAGTTGTTTGTCACCGATTGAGCACCACCAGGCCCAAGTGGGCAAGGTGGATCCACAGCTGAAAGTAAAGCAACTGAAGAATTGAGATAAGCAGATTCCCATGGCGGTTTGAGCAATGAAGAAAGAGACAAAAGAACTCGATCATCAGGCGGCCAATCACGGATGTCCAGAGAGCCAAGTGGCGGATCCGAAGCAAATAGACCTCCAGTAGACCGATGGACGGTGACTCCGGGCTCAACCAGGCCCCTGTCACCACCGCCCACGGCAACCAGAGATGCCGTAGCACTGGCCAACAGAGAACAGCAGAGCACCGAAGACATCAATGCACACCGGAGAAAACTCGGCGGAGCCCGTGGACGGTACACCGGAGCCGCTAGTGGCGATGCCCCCCTGTCAGAGTCATGCTCAAGAGTGCCGAAGGAGTCAAAAGCCACTTGCTGCCCGCCGTCAGAGTCATCGTCAGAGCCTTGGTCGTTGTCAGAGCCTTCAGAGCCAATGCCAGAAGCCTCAATCCTCATGCCAGCAAACAGCGGAGCCGGTGCAGAGTCGCCAAGCCGGAGCGATGGGACGGAACCAGGCAAGCCGAGAGAGCCAGGGACAGCCACTGGTGGGTCATGAGCCGTAGGCACACCACCAGCCACGAGTGCAGAGGGATCCCGAACCGCAGGCGGTGGCGGAATCGAACCCCGTGCACCCGAGTGGAACGTGGCCAGAGGAAAGTGAGCCACGCCGTCATCGTCAGCCGCCGCATCCTGAGCGGAAGCCGCCGCATCCTGAAAGTGCTTCAGAGATGTGGGCTCAGCCGGCACAAAGGAATGCGCCGACAGCTCGCACACCTCTGGGCGACCCTCCATCGTGCAGAGCGACTCGAAGGCGTGCTCATCCCCCGCGTCATAGAAACGCTGGAAACGAACAGCCAAGCAGTCAGTCTCGTAGTCCTCAACCGCACTACAATAGTGGGCAGAGTGAAGACCGCCGTTGGGGCATTCAGCATGCCAGTGCTTTAAACCACTTTGTGCACACACCGCATTCTGGCAGTGGGGCACGAAGGCACCACTCTTCTTGTCAAATGAGACAGGAGGAGCGGTGCCAAGTGGCTTAACACCAGCACGATGAAGCTTGGCAGCAGAGCGGGTAAGGTGCTTGCCCGCAGGCGGAGGCCCTTCCCGCTTCTGCCGCTTCAGATCACGAATGTCCTGTTGCATGCGCTCCAGCTGCTTCTGCAGGCTGGACAACGCCGCAGCCAGGTCAGACGCGCCATCGCCGAATGACAGAGCAGACATAGGGGTGCCAGAGACTTTCAGGCCGTGGCGGAATTGCTCCCGCACACGAGCCTGAATAGTCAAAAGAGACACGCCCTGCCGCTGGTCAGCTCGAGCCAAGGAATTAGCCAAATCACGGTACAAAGCCGAATTGCCGAGAGCCTTGAGAAACTGCCGTTTCACCGCGTCCTCTGGCAAGTTGTGGGAACGCTGAACGTCCCGCAACAGGCCATTGAACTCACGGATGCCACGGTCAGGATCTTCGCTGCTGGGGATGCGAACCGCCAGCAGCGACTCAAAAGAGTCAAAGGGCTCTGAGCGTTCCTGGAGCATGCGTACCACCTCAAGGGCAGCACGCTTGCCATCTCCAGGAACGTCAGACCCAGAGGCCTCAAGCCAGTCACGAGCAGGCGAGCCAGGGCGAGCCAGAAACGTCAGAGCCGAAAGCAGCAATTCATTTGCCTCATGCCTAGCCTCAACAGTCATGTCGGCCAAGTCAAACAGGGGAGCAAATGCCTGTGACTGGAGTAGAAACTGCGCGCGAAGCTCATGCATAAGCTGTGAAAAAATGTCCACTGCGTCGGTCTCTGTGCCAGCGAAGCGGTCCGATTTGTCTCCGAGAATTTTCGTGGCAACGACTTTTGCAACCTTCCTGTCAAAATTTTCGCGAGCTAGCTGCTGACATTTCTCAAGAACCTCTCTCGCAGCTGCGGTGGTCGGAGCTGGCAGCTGCGGTGTCTGCGGTGTCGCTGAGTGCTGTGCACCCACATCATCAAAAATCGTTTCTAATCTACGGACGCGAGACCGCGTCATTCTATTTGCTGTAGCAACCATGATGGAGAGACTACGGAAGAGCTGAGCAAGCGAGGGTGGTGGCATAAGATTCCGCACAGCGGCCAGACAACCTGTAGAAGCCTCAGCAGAACAAGATCAAAACTCACAGGTCGTGAGCGTAAGCATGAGAGCGGCCAAAATCCGCAGCGTGTGGAGCGACCTCGCCAGAGCTAGTGGCGCACGCAGCAAATCAACTCCCGTTGCGACGATACTGCTGCAAAAAAAACAATCTGTTACAAATTGCTGATCTCCTGCGCAGCGAAGGCGAGCACAAGGCGTGCCGCCATCACTACCAAGCTAAAAGGCCATACCGCGAGAACAATACACCACCGCCCAAGTGGGCGCTCAGCCCCTCCTACGTCCTACTTAGCCGAACATGGCAACAGCAAGGCGCTGTGCCATCATCAGAATCACCGGAAAGCCGGTGCGGCCTATAACCTGCGAGGAAGACAGATACGCTGTCCGGCTAAGCTCGCTAGGAAACAAACTGATAATCATATAACTTGTGTCTGGCCGAAGCTTTATGCTCTCGGAAACCCAGACAGTGAAACGATGACTGTACTACTGTACTGTACTACTGTACAGTACAGTGCTAGGATGTCACGGACACGAGACGGAAGCAGGGTCAGGCTAGGGGCTAGTCAGAGCCCATAATAACTAAGCCTAAACCCGAAGTCCAGCAAGTTCGTATGATTGAACTCGAAGATGGCAAAGCAAAGATACATCTTGGAAACAAACCAAGAACCATCTTTAGCTTTCAGCATGCGCAGAACTCGCATGTGCAGCATGAACGAACTAGTCGTTACTACCATGCTGGTCGTTCAACCTACGTCTCGGGTTCACAACCCAATGGCGGTACCATCTAAGATGATGGGTGACGTAGGTATAAAAGTGAGGAAGCGTTGTGCTTCAGCAGATCTTCTTACAGAGACTGCACTCACAAACCCGCTCATCCGTACACTCGCATTGCTGTCCAACTTTGCAGTGTTTCTTTTGTATATTGATAATATATTCACGGCGCTTGTATCTACAGCCGTATCAGTGGTATTCTCAAAGTCGTCAAGGCACGATACTCGAGAACCCAAGTGGGTGCAGTGATAGACATAGCATATTTAATATTGTTCGCAGGTTTGCAGGAGGGCGCACATACGACAGCGTTCGCATAAATTGAATATCTGCAGCCCGAATAATATACGTTCGCATATCGACAGCACAGAAATTGCGCGAGAAGATTTGCTGAAATCTGTATAGGCAGCCCTGACTGGGAGTCCCGGTGCAGGCCCCTATGACAGATCCCTAGGACCAACACTGGACTACTGACTGATCTGTAGGTTCGTACTGTGACACACGCTGTGTCACAGGTAGGCTAGACTCCGAGACCGTCCGAGACCGTTCCGGGTATATCTAGCTTAGGGTTTATTTATCTTATACAGTTTATCCACACGAGTACGGGACTTTCTGATATCTAGTGTACTTGGATATTCCGGTAGGTCGTGGCCCCATCCACGTTTTCATTCCACTTGCTATCTTGGCCATGATTGGCTAAGCAGCCGCTTGAAGAGGTGGTGCGCACTTGCGCGTTTGGGTGCGACTAGGATTTGGACATGATTTTACGGTAGACGTGTTTTGCGGCTGCGAGTCATGGGCACCGCGCGTTGCTATTGCTTGGGATTGGCAATGTTCATTTGCGTTACTTTACCTGCCCTGATCACGCTGGTTTACGTATTTTGGGCTGGTGCTCCGGACACCTTCGACCACGCCGACATTTGCAAGTGCCCTTCGCTCTTTTCGCCGCTCCGCACGTTCTGCCGTTACGTCATCCCTCCATTTCCGCCACAACACCCAGACGTGCTGCCGCGCATCATCTTTTCTCTGGCTTTCAGAAGAATGGCGACATCTACACGAGCTCGTAAACGCCTATTGAAGGACTCCGACTTGGACGCCTCTATACGGCTTATAGATGCGGTTCGGGACACCCCAACCGCTAGCACCCCGCCTGTGGTGCCCCTAATCCTTCCAGCAACTCCGACGCCGCTGTCGCGTTGCGGAAGCATCTCGTTGAC
This sequence comes from Cymbomonas tetramitiformis, assembly GCA_001247695.2. Lineage (NCBI taxonomy): Eukaryota > Viridiplantae > Chlorophyta > Pyramimonadophyceae > Pyramimonadales > Pyramimonadaceae > Cymbomonas > Cymbomonas tetramitiformis. The sequence continues at coordinate 23,504 of LGRX02026741.1, read as the reverse complement.
CAACACGCTGCGGTCGACGTGGTCTACAAGGGGAGACTACATCGAGCTTGGGCCAAGGGTATCCGCGAGGATATCCTTGGTTCCAAGAAACATCATTATCGTGGTACCGACGACACCGACCGCCTCTCCGAGTTGGTGGTGCAGCTTCGGACCGAGTTTGAGTCCGCTGGGCTGGACTTGACCCCCTTTGACCTCGACGACCCCACCTCTTTGGTTATCGAGAAGGTTAATGGACTGCTCTATGACGTCTTGGCCCTCGTCGTGGAGCGCAACTCTGTGGCCGACACCTGGCTTCGGGGTACGGACTCTTCGGCTGACCGAGATGGACGTCGTGCCCTCATCGACATCATCAAGGGGAGCGTGCCGACAGTCCTTCGCGAGAGCCACCAGCAGGAGCATGCGGCGCTTCGTTATCCCGCAGGCGTTGACCCACAGCCGATCTTGGCTCGTGAGCAACGTCTGGTGCGGGATAACCGCGCTCCTGACTGGCAGCCCACCGACGAGACCCGTAAGTTGTCCCTCTACAACCGCCTCGACCCCGTGTTCTACGCGGCGGTGAAGGTGCGGTACCCGCTTGCGAGTGACCTTAGCGGGGTCACTCTCCGCTCGCTCCAGGCGCTCGTCGTGGCCATCTTTCAGGCCTGGGCGCAGTCGGATGATGGGGCGGCAGTGCGTGAGAAGCAGACACTGGGGGCGGGCGGTAAGCCCTCCGCCCTTATCACGTCTTCTGAGTACGCGGTCCTTCTCGACGAAATCGCCGCCTTGAAGGCGCTTGTGCAGGGCAATCGTGCGGGCGCGGCTCAGCGACAGCAGCAGCCGCAGCCGCGCGGTAAGCAGCATCCACGAGGCCATCGAGTGGGTGTGCACCCGGCACCGTCTGTGGGGTTCGACAGGGACAGCATGAAGGCCAAGCCCCTTTGCCACCGTTGCCGCAAGGCGGGCAAAGGGGACGCCTATCACGCGTACCGCGACTGCCCTCTTGGTGGGCGCCAGCATTCGTCGGCCACGGCAGCGGCCTTCTGCATTCCTATTGAGGAGGAGGATGCGGAGGGTCTTCACACCCTGGCACTTGTGCAGGTTTTCCAGGAGGCTGCGGATGATGGACCGGAGGCCTTCGCCCGTGCGGCTTCGGCTTATGGTCCCCCCGCTGTGCTTTCCGCGGGCGGGATTGGCGGCATCGACGTGTCGGCCTACGGATTCAGCGTACCGCCTCCGCCTTCTGGCGGGACCGACGACGAGGACATCTTGCGGCGGCTTGATGCCCTCACCTCTGAGGTTCAGGCCGCCCAAGAGCAGGTACATTACACTCACGCATCCTTTGTTCCTGGGAGTGCGGTTGAGGAGCATGCATCGGCTCTGGTGTGTGGCCCTGCCGCTGCGGCGGGGATCACACCGGAGGGGCAGGTTCCGGCAGGTGGTGCGGCGGCATCGGCATCCGCCGTGCCGGCCCCTGCTATGCCTGTTTCGCAGGTAGAGGATGTACAGCCCGCGCCAGTTCAATCGGCGCGGGTGACCACCACGGAGGCGACGCACGGTGAGTTCGGAGGCTTCGTGCAGACGGTGAATCACGCCGCTGTCCACCCGTCTGACCTGACAGGCTACGACACCGACGACTACGAGGACTTTGCCGACGGCAGCTTCCGGCTGAAGCCGCGGGGCTCGCCTCCGTCGGCCAATCATGTTTCCGGGCCACCCGTGGGCGAGCAGAGGACCTACGGTTGTGGGAAGCCGCCATGGGGCTTCCCTGCCACGGTTGGTCCGTGGGGCATTCCTTTCCTCCTTTCCCTCGTTCTTTGCATCTCGATCATGGGAGTGGCAGCCGTGCCCGACGCTCGGTCGGCTACGGAGATGCCTTCGCCTGGTGGTGATCTCGATTGGGAGGCTCCGTCATTTTTCTCTACGAATGATTTTCTTGATCCGGTGATGACGGCTCAGGGTCTCCTATTGCCTGACGATGTGCCACAGCTTCAGCCGCCCGAGCCTCCTGACACTTTGAGCTTTTTAGCATTTCAGGATTTGGCTCAAGCGGATTTGGGTATTGACATGGCATTCTACTACGGCATGGCCTTACATGAGAGCGGTCCTCTTGATGCGGGGCACTATTATGGAGCTGGTTACTTTACTTCCTACTATGGGATGGACTTCCGTGAGGCCACCGCTGACTACTTTGGTGCTGTCGATTGACTTCTTACTCACTCTGGAGGCACACCAACATGGTGGTGTGCAGAACTCCTGTGACCTCAAAGACTTCTTCAATCTGGTTTATGTTTTGCTTTGACACCTTTATAATCTTCAAACTGACTTGCTAGCACGGTTCTTTTCACTTGTTTAGCGGTGCCTTAATTGCCCGTATGCTTTTGTTCACGTGCTACCTAGAGGTTTCCAATTTGTGTATCAGAATAGCACAGTTGGATTGGCAGTTAGACTTGTCACCTAGCTCCTGCCCTAACACTAACAGCCTTACATTTTCTGACTCTCCTAGCCAGTCACCACCCACAGTGCTGGGGTGGTGTGCTGAAATCTGTATAGGCAGCCCTGACTGGGAGTCCCGGTCAGGCCCCTATGACAGATCCCTAGGACCAACACTGGACTGCTGACTGATCTGTAGGTTCGTACTGTGACACACGCTGTGTCACAGGTAGGCTAGACTCCGAGACCGTCCGAGACCGTTCCGGGTATATCTAGCTTAGGGTTTATTTATCTTATACAGTTTATCCACACGAGTACGGGACTTTCTGATATCTAGTGTACTTGGATATTCCGGTAAGATTTTCCGCAGCGTACTCGCAGAAACAGCTGATCGCACATATACGCGATAAGGTGTGCATATGGCATATATCGGCGCAGCAATGAAATGTACACGATAAATGGTTCGCGGATATATGTATGTTCGCAGATGCGATAAATCATCAGCAAAATCGTTTCCGCGCGGAAAATCATCAGCGCAGTATCGCAATTTTCATGATTGCGCTGAATTGCTTTTTGTACGGCTTCATATATGTTGATGCGCGATGGTCGCATACTGCGCGATGGTCACATATTTTGCAGAAGTTGATCGCAGCATGCGCGCGCTTGCAAGAATCACGTTCGAAAATTGTCTAGAATAATATATGACATAGTGGTCATCGACAGAATTTTGATTTGTACACATGTCAGCGCTCGTATCATATGCTGATGAATGGCGACGACAATTCATACTTTTCATCAGCAGCGCGCTCGCATTTGTATACAACGTACATCAGCGATTTTTGCAAATCATCTCTACTCACTGTTTACAATCACTGCGTGCAATGATGTATGGCCTGTCAGCATAATATATACCTTTCATGATTTCATAAAATGCGAGGAATGCTCGATTTTAGCACGTACAGTTTTAATGTGTCTACATGCAGTGAGAAGCACACATGTGTACGCGCGATGAAATCATATGCAGAATGATTGTATATATGCAGGAATGCTAAGAGCACATGATCGCTATGCTGTGGATACATACTGCTGTGAATGCCTTATTATCATACTGCAGCAGATTCCAATGTTCTGATGACCACACAAATACTTTTGATCATCAGCATTATACTTATCAGCAGCACAATGATCTGTGCACAATATGTGTGTGCAGATCAGCACACACACACATACACTCATTTCACTTACAGCAATCATCAATACACAGTGCATATACTTCTATATCATGCACACATCTTATGCTGAATGATTGCAATGTTGTGAATGGTACATACTTTATTATACTGTACAGCTTGATCACGATAACAGCTGTAGTACATAGAGCATAAGCATATTGCAGTGAATGCTAGTCTATATTCGAATCCATGTTGCAAAGGGTGCCTGACAGTAATCTAATTAACACCATAATTAGTTTGTCGTGCCCTGGTGGAGCCGAGATGCTCTCCAGGTAACATGTACATTCTATGGTGGATTACTTGAAGGAATGCTCACCTGAGCTTCATGTAAAATCTATCAGCAACTCATCACGTAATGAGATTATCATGGAATTACAACAATCCCTAAACTATATATATCATGTTAGATGTAATCAGTACGTGGTATGCTGACAATCTGCATGATAGGTTGTTAGGATATTGTGATATCCATAAAGATCTTGCAAAGTGTGTGCAAGTAAACACACACACTAATACTAATCAGCACAATACACTGCACAAACACTAACATTCATTATACATGTTGACAATACACTGACTCCAAGTGTAATGATCAAGTATTGTATCAATACATAATACATAGATACCATCCAGCAAACACATGTGCGTGCTGGATGTCAGTGATGGCGATAGTAATGGTAACAGGATAAAACAACATGCTGTAGGGCTGGATGGAGAATATCTCCAGACCCGAAGGCAGTATCAGTGTTCAATATGCAGCTGGTAACTGCTGAACACTGTCCATGCCATTTTCACTATCGCTGGAGCAACATCAATATCTACATTGCATTCTGACAGTTGATACAGATGATCACTTCACATGCATTGCATGTACCAACTCAGATCAGCAACCATACATGAATTGACAAAAGGTGGTTGTGGACGTACACACACACAAACAATGTGTTGTGTAAAAACTGCTCAGATTACATCTAGCAGTGTCCAGATGTATTTGAACACAGAGATATCACTTGATATACTCGTTGTATACATCCAAATATATCTTAGGATCTGACACAACTGTGAATTCATTTACAGTTGATTTATCTTAAATATCACCAGAGAGTGCATTTGCCTCCATGAGTTTCAATCAGAAAAACCCACATTACATGTTCACTATACATGTTGATTTTTTTAGATATTCACTGTTGTGCCATGAAAAATATCATGTGCAAAAGTGAAGAATGTTGCAATATTTCTGTAGCTTGCAACACACACACACACTGAGATATGATATATATATTATCCGAAACATGGCTGAAAAAGGCTGTAAAATCGGTGAAAAATGCTGGCGATAAATTTCAAAACTGAAATTTCGACCTCATTTTATTTCAAATAATATTTTAATACCTATTGAGGTATGTGAAAATCACAACAACCATGGTCATATCTCGTGTAACACCCTAGATATTAGGTGTGTAATATATAGGGGTGAACATATTGGCTGTAACGAGAAATCGGTCAAAATACAATACGTGTAATCTTTTGCAAATTCGGGATTGATTTTTTTTGCTATAATGGATATTTATCTATCAAATAACAATCCCTGAAAGACATAACACGTGTAACACCCTGTAACACCCTAATATTTGAATGTGTGTGTCAGGGGTGTAACGTACCCTCTGAAAATCACTTAACATTCACTTAGGTATTGAATGCAGTTTTGCTTAAAAATCTTTGCAAAAACGTTATACTGCTTATTTTTTACCTGTATTCGGGTTACTGATATCAGGTAACACCCTAAACACTGTATTGAGTAACAGGGTCACTGTAACTATATATGCTCTAAAATGCCAGTTTTATTTCGTAAAACTTCGTTTTTTGGTATTATTATATCATGCTAAATCATCATAGACATGATAATACTATGGGCAACAACCCAAAAACTGCAGGGCTACAACCCAAGGACTGTAGGGCTGCAACCCTAAAACTGTAACAGCTGCTTCCTATAAGGACTGCATGCTATAACCTATGAGGTATATAGGCAACTGACTGCCTATGTGTTCACACTTCCTCGAGGGGGGAAGAAGGTGGATAGGATTATACACATATCCATTTTCCGATCTGGTGATTATGATGGATTGCTTTTGATAAAATCACTGCATCCACAAGTAACGTTGAAATCTGTACAACGTTAAATCCACCATCACTAATAAAGTGTAAACTCGGATGGGAAACTATATCCCGATGACTATAAGTTGACTTTTGCTCAGCATTTAATTATGTAAGTTTGAAATGCTGAACTATATACATAACATATAACCTGATACCATGCTTAATTGCATTTCCTGGATCAGAAGATGATAGTTATATAATGTATATATATATATATCCCACCTGATATACTTTGGCACTATAGCCGTACATAAGAGTGGGAAGGACAAGTGCATCGCTGTAAGACTGGCTGATATAGTCCCAGTGCTGAAGGCAGAATTTGGCACCTGAATAACAGCTGATAACTGTTGGTGACCACCATGCAAGACCTTCCAAGCGTAACTCCTTTGTCCTGAGATGCAAGTGAATTGTTCATAATATGTTGACATCACATAAAAGCATTCTGATAAAAACCCTATATATTCATATGAGCTGTCATCACTACAATGACATGGGTTTTTGAATCGTCGAAATGAGTACAACTCCGATGAATTCATTAGTACAGAATAAGCTGTTGGGATTATTCCTCCGGCTGGATTGCAATCATTCACAATCCCTGTACATTCCGGTGACAAAATATTGCACTGGACTGATCACCACATTGGTATAATCTGTGATATATAAGTCACCAGAGAAAGCATTGCAATCAGCACAATGCTGTCTAGACTCACAAAGATGAGTAACATATATTCTCAGATGTAATAAATAGAGGCACAATGTGACCTACGCTAAAATCGCGTATTCTCGGGCACTGTATTGTGACCTGCGCTAAGATCGTGTATGCATGGACACAACATGACTCGTGCCAATGACGTGGAGATATTTTATGCCACGACATCACATCTGAAATTAATAAATCACTCAGAGAGAAGGTGTTGACATCAGTATAGCACCATTATATACATATAGTCATGAGGATTTTAAAGAAGACATAATCTCTCCGATATTGACAAACATGGTACATATATATATATATCCATGCTCTCTGATCATATATTGATATCCCACAGCATACGATGATGGTAATAGCAAGCCACTTCGCCGCTGGAGGGTAGTGTTGTATATATACAGCACATGCTTGGGCACTATATGACCCACGTTGATGACGTGGATTCGGGCTGCATCCCAATAACTGCAATACACCTTAAATTCAATGGGCTGCAACCCGAGAACTGCTATCCAGCTTCATAGAAAGCTTCCACGTCATCACATAGAGGTCGGACCTCTGTTGTATTTGAACGGCGCTTGACAACCGCCTAGCAATGCATTTCCTTGAGGGGGGAAGATGATAAGCTAGAAATACAACTAAAAACCAAATAAATAATAAAGACAAATAATAAAACAAGTAAGTTGCATCATTGTTTTTGTTTTGGTAAGCCTGACTGAATACAGTCAAACCATGCAGAACTCCATGAAGTTGACACATACATCAGCCATGATACATATGAGCTTGATTTTGAAGACCTAGACATTGTATACATCTGGTCTAACATGTATCCAGACTAAAATTGTATATTGACACGGTGCAAGCACTATAGCCTCTGCCACCGATGATCATTGAAAAGGGCAACCATTCTTGATATTTCATACATATAATATGTCAATAATGATCCAATCTGATTGGATCATTAAAGGTGTCAAGATTACTCAATGCAATATGCAGGCCACGGCCTGAGTACAACACCTAGAAAGGTCAAAGCCACTGAGCTGACCAATGCAGCATAAATGACTAGCTGCCTTGAAGGCTATACAATAAGCCTATTGCCCTTATGTCTTGATATGTAACCGTGTATTGGCATCTCTTTGAGGTAATTATGCCTACTGAATGAGCCATACCAACCATCTTGTCTTCATTGATCATTACATATCGCCATTGAGCAATGCCTATTCTGTGAGATTATATATCACGAGGCATTTCATTAGTGCACATTAAACAATTGTAGTGCAACAAAGATCATCAGCTCTTCATCATACCAAAGGTTGAGTTGTTGTCAATTGATTTTTCAGACACCATTTCTCAGAGGTCTATTCATCATGAAAGACAGAGTCTGTGCAATCATGGCTATTCAGCCTCCGACATAGCTGACATAGCTATTTAGCTTATGACCCAACCGTTGTTAAGCAGCCTCCACGCCATATGGCTAAAAGATGGCAAATAATCTCTTCGGTCATTCTTGGGCATAGAGCAATCAAGCACAGCCAATCCAGGATGTTTATCCCAAAATTCTCCAAGAGTTATTCATGTTTTTCATGTGTCATATGAAAACAGCTAATATACCGTCCTATGATGGGAGTCATCTCCTTCAGCGAGGAGAAGTGGTTATGCTGTAAAGTTAACCAATCTGATCATCATAAAAGTGACAGAAAATCGATTGAAACTTGTATTGAAAATGACTATTCCTTACAATAAGGTATTGCACCTAAGGGAATAAGGGTTTCATCGTCTGAAATAGGAAAAGACTTTTACATTGACTCTATTTCCTGAATCCAGAATCGCATAGAAAAAATGTTTTATCCTGTGCATATAGAAAGCACATTAGATTCAGATTCTGAACATTTAAATGGGCTTGAATGCACTCGGGTTTGTACTGAGTTGCAATTGTCCAAAGTTTTTATTCTGACATCACTACTTATTTGTGGAATAGCATACAATGGTATAAACCATCCACATATAGATTGACACCATATTTGCAATTTCATATCATTTTTGCACATAAGACAAGCATGCTTCATTGAGGAATAAAGACTCTTTGAAAGCTCATTCTGGAATGTTTAGAAATTTGTTGTCTCGTCCATTAGGCCACAAAGTCTTGGAAAACCCGCAACCTACATACGGTCTCCAAGCACAGTTCATCCTCATTCTGGAAAATGACAGAAATTTTATAGTCATAAAACAAGTCACAATTCTATCGCATTGAAATGACACATTCATCATTCATACTTCTTTATCATAACAAGTCTCTGAATAGTGTTTGCCCAAAAATAAAATGGGCACCATTGAGATAAGTGATCATGTGCTGAAGAATATACACATATCACTAGGCAATGCCATGTTTTATTCATAATGAAATGACATGTCAGCCATCCATCAACTACGAAAATACAACTCGTAGTAAGTTGTTGTCATTACGGACACTTCTTGATTGACTCTCCATTAGCTTCGATACCAAAGTTAACTTCGGTAACTCTCCATCACTGATTTCTTTGTTCATCGTGACAATCATTTTCCAGAACATTGTCTAAGTTGGGCACACTATAGTGACCCTGAATTGACAAATGTATGTGGGCTGCAACCCAACAACTGCATTTGACATCATCTGGCATTTGCCACATTCAAAATCGTCAGGCATATTGCCAATATGACGTAGAGAGAATCAATGTTCAGATTGACATTGTTACCTCTAAAGCATTCGATGAGTAATCTCAGTCTGATTCTCTATCAAACCATTTTTTCACATAACATAATGATTGAATAACATCCTCCATCACCATCTGATTGGTTTGATACATCTCTTTTTGCGAGGGGGAGGAAGAGTATAGATTCATTCATTTTCATACAGCTGCCACAAATTGATTTACATCATTGTGATTTTGCTTGGAAGATTAAAAATCTTATCAAAAGTTCCAGCATCTGTGTATAGCAGCCATAAAGTTGATGACACGGTACATCATGCCGATTGAAACATCAAATGAAGTCTTATTTGACTTATTGACACATAAAGTTCATTGTGAAGAAATCATAAATGCATTTTTCTCCGGCTTTATCATATTATATGAAGGGCACTGACACTGGAGAACGATGGTTTTTCAAATGTGAATAAGCTATAATGTAAGCCTACGACCATCACTTTGACGTCAACAGCCTGAGATGCTGATTGTCGAAATTCAAGAGTTGAAGGATTCGATGAATCAACCTTGATACATGTGTTTTGATTGATGAATTGTTGATCCATGGTTTCTCCCAAAATCTAGAGAAGCTGGCACATAAGTTGTCGCCAATATCTTAAGGAAAGCATCTGAGCAAAGGATTGCCAGTTGTGCCATCAGGTATCGAATTCCACAAACAGCAAAGCCGAGTGAGTAAATCCGCCACTCTAGCTATTTGCCCGTCATTCCTTCCAGGTTCATGACAAGAGACAATTCATCAAAGTCATACACCAATGCATAAGTCACATGCATGGTTGCACAGTTTGTATCCGAATGCCATTCCATCAAGGTTAAGCATCTTGACAGTAACTCTGGCCAACCAAAAGCCTTCCTGTCTTCGGATATCTTGAGCATTCTCATTTCCAGCTCCATTATGGACTAGGAAGCATCATGACTGTGCCTCGCCAGGACGCTAATCCTCAAAGCCGCACACTTGAGGCGAGCCTTATGAGACAGTGACCTTTGGCTTGTGGGGCGTCAACCCCTTATCAAATCCTGAACACTTGTTAACACCTGGATAAATTTATCATGATGCAACTTAAGTGGGATTATAAGTTCCACATAATCATATTGTCTACGTATGCTGAAGGTATAATTGCCGCATATGGTTACAATAGGTCGCAGCTTCTATAACATTGTGGCTTCTGAGTCAAAAGCTGATAGCCGATGACTTTTGCCAATAATTGCCGACCAAATAATAATAAGGCCGTGGAAACATTTACCCAAGAGGTTTTCGTCCATCGGTCACATATATATATCAGGGCTGCATCCCAAGAACTGCAGGGCTGCATCCCAAGAACTGCAGGGCTGCATCCCAAAGACTGCGATGCACCTTCGGTGCAATGGGCTGCAACCCGAGAACTGCAGGGTTATATCCCTAACATTTTTTACCCTGCATCAAATTGATATGACAGGAGCAGGAATTGATCCTTCCTTGCTAAGGTGTAGTGAGCCTTGTATAAATCATACCCTTACACAGATACGCATATGCGGGTACCAATATCTGTGAAAAACTGCTAATGCTACCTTTGCCAAAGCCGTGGTTTGTCATCGGATTCTTGGCCAGTCATCCGAAGCTACCGGAGATATCGACTGAGGTAGACGGAGTTGTGATCCTAAGTTGTGCTTGACAAACATAACTAAAGAAATTTCACATTAGTACGTGGCGAATTCATTCTCACTCATCGCGATAGATGTTCGTCAAAGCGTGGGTACTGGACAAAAATATTGAGGAGTTGAGCAGACCGGTTAAGGATTATAAGTCCAATTCCGTTAAGCAGGGCCGCTCCGTTTGCATTAAAACAAGCCCCTTTGTTCGTTTATTATCGAAATCGGGCTCCCCATTACCGCCTAGGATCCTCCAAAGTAGCTTAAGGAGGGGAGGAAGAGTTGGGTGCACTATATCAGGCCGAGAATCGTTCGAATATAATTCGTTATAATCGTGGGATCATCGATCGCGCAAAGGCGACGACGGCTAGCGCAAATAATCCGTAACGTAGACTTCGGATGCTTTGAATCGTCTAGCACATACATGATAACGTGTGGATCAATCAGTAATCCAGCGTAGGATTGTATCGCGAAAACGTTCTTCATTGAACCTTGGAACGTCACTCAACGATACGATTTCCGGAAAGGTGGGCTACATCCTAAGGACTGTATGGCTAAATGCCTAAGGTGAGGGACTAAAGTGGACTCAGTTCCCCCCAATAACCTAAAAACACCATGAGGGACGCCTCAAATCGGTGTAAGAAGACTGGTACCAGCAAGAAGCGATAACAACAAAGACATCAAAGACATATACAAAGGTATGCCCGTTGTGAGGTCACAACTCTCTTAAGAGGGGAGATCTGTCAGGGTTATGACCGATGACATATGTGTCATACATGTCATACGTGTCATACCTGTCATTCATGTCATACATGTCATGTCATGTCATATATTATTATGACAGTCGGTCATGTCATATATTATTATGACAGTCGACAGTATGGTCGATCATGACTGTACAGGTCGAGTCGCGTCATACATTTATGACAGTCGTCAGTACGGTCGACGATGACTGTACATGTCGCCAGATGATTATGTCATATCATCAGGCATCCCTGTCATCGAGAGTTCGTATGATTGAACTCGAAGATGGCAAAGCAAAGATACATCTTGGAAACAAACCAAGAACCATCTTTAGCTTTCAGCATGCGCAGAACTCGCATGTGCAGCATGAACGAACTAGTCGTTACTACCATGCTGGTCGTTCAACCTACGTCTCGGGTTCACAACCCAATGGCGGTACCATCTAAGATGATGGGTGACGTAGGTATAAAAGTGAGGAAGCGTTGTGCTTCAGCAGATCTTCTTACAGAGACTGCACTCACAAACCCGCTCATCCGTACACTCGCATTGCTGTCCAACTTTGCAGTGTTTCTTTTGTATATTGATAATATATTCACGGCGCTTGTATCTACAGCCGTATCAACGAGGACGGCGTGGTGTGCTAGGAACGTAGGAAGGGACCTGCAATTGTTGAATACTCGGGGAGTGTCCACGAGGACGGCGCGGTGTGCTAGGAACTTCCTACTAGAACTTCCTAGTAGGAAGGGACCTGCAACTGTTGAATACTCGGGGAGTGGCCACGACGAGGAGGGCGGCGCGGTGTGCTAGGACGGGACCCGTGCAACTGTTGAATACTCGGGGAGTGGCCACGAGGACGGCGCGGTGTGCTAGGAAGGACCTGCACCTCGTTGAATACTCGGGGAGTGGCCACGAGGACGGCGCGGTGTGCTAGGAAGGACCCAATTGTTGAATACTCGGGGAGTGGCCACGAGGACGGTGCGGTGTGCTAGGAAGGGCCCCGCAACTGTTGAATACTGGGGAGTGGCCACGAGGACGGCGCGGTGTGCTAGGACGGGACCTGGAATTGTTGAATACCCGGAGAGTGACCACGAGGACGGCGCGGTGTGCTAGGAAGGGACCTAGAATTGTTGAATACTCGGGGAGTGGCCACGCGAGGACGGCGCGGTGTGCTAGGAAGGGACCTGCAACTGTTGAATATCATGGAAACAATGACTTTTACCCCCCCCTCTCCCAGGGAGGTCGGCAACCGTGCTCTTGTGTCACCACTCGATCTGCGGTGTCAGGTTTTAGGCTCCCAGCTCTCAGCTCATAAAACACCTAAGTATTTTATTCGATCATCTTTTACCGGAATATCCAAGTACACTAGATATCAGAAAGTCCCGTACTCGTGTGGATAAACTGTATAAGATAAATAAACCCTAAGCTAGATATACCCGGAACGGTCTCGGACGGTCTCGGAGTCTAGCTTACCTGTGACACAGCGTGTGTCACAGTACGAACCTACAGATCAGTCAGCAGTCCAGTGTTGGTCCTAGGGATCTGTCATAGGGGCCTGACCGGGACTCCCAGTCAGGGCTGCCTATACAAATTTCAGCACACCACCCCAGCACTGTGGGTGGTGATTGGCTTGGAGAGTCAGAAAATGTAAAGTTGTAAGTGTTAGGGCAGGAGCCAGGGTGACAAGGCCTAACTGCTAATCTAACTGTGCAATTCTGATACACAAATTAGAACCCTCTAGCTAGCACAAGAGCAGAAACTCACAGGCAATTAAGGTCCTGCTAAACTACTGAAAGGCTCTGTGTCCGCAAGTCAACGTTTAAGATTTCTAAGGTGTCAAAGTAAAACCATAAACCAGATTGAAGAAGTCTTGGAGGTCACAGGAGTTCTGCACACCACCATGTTGGTGTGCCTCCAGAGTGAGCAAGAAGTCAATCGACAGTACCAAAGTAGTCAGCGGTGGCCTCACGGAAGTCCATCCCATAATAGGAAGTAAAGAAACCAGCACCGTAGTAGTGCTCCACATCCAGAGGTCCGCTCTCATGTAATGCCATACCGTAATAAAATGCCATGCCGAAGCCCAAATCCGCTTGAGCTAAATCCTGGAATGCTAGAAAGCTCAGTCTGTCAGGAGGCTCGGGCGGCTGAAGCTGTGGCACATCGTCAGTCAACAAGAGACCCTGAGCCGAGCTCATTGAATCAACAAAATCATTCGTAGAGTAAAATGACGGAGTCTCCCAATCGAGATCATCACCAGGCGAAGGCATCTCCGTAGCCGGTGCACATGCCGACACAGCAGAAGCTGTGGAAGCCGAAACAGCTACACCTGCAAAAGAAATGCACAAGAGAGAAAGCATGGCGAGAGCGCCGATTGCCGGCGTGCCAAAGCCGAAAGGCGGCACACCGCACCCGATAGCACCGGACGGAGCTCGCGGCTTCACCGCGAAAGTACCGTCGGCGAAATCCTCGTAGTCGTCCGTGTCATAGCCTGTCAGGTCAGACGGGTGGACGGCGGCGTGATTCACCGTCTGCACGAAGCCTCCGAACTCACCGCATGTCGCCTCCGTGGTGGTTACCCGCGCCGATTGAGTTGGCGCGGGTTGTACATCCTTCACCTGCGAAACAGGCATAGCAGGGGCCGGCACGGCGGACGCCGATGCCGCCGCACCACCTGCCGGAACCTGCCCCTCCGGTGTGATCCCCGCCGCAGCGGCAGGGCCACACACCAGAGCCGACGCATGCTCCTCAACCGCACTCCCAGGAACAAAGGATGCGTGAGTGTAATGTACCTTTTCTTGGGCGGCCTGAACCTCAGTGGTGAGGGCATCAAGCCGCCGCAAGATGTCCTCGTCGTCCGCGCCGTCGGCCGCAGGCTGCACGCTGAAGCCGTAGGCCGACACGTCGATGCCGCCAATCCCGCCCGCGGAAAGCACAGCGGGAGGACCGTAAGCCGACGCCGCACGGGCGAAGGCCTCCGGACCATCATCCGCAGCCTCCTGGAAGACCTGCACAAGTGCCAGGGTGTGGAGACCCTCCGCATCCTCCTCCTCAATAGGAATGCAGAAGGCCGCTGCCGTGGCCGACGAATGCTGGCGTCCACCAAGAGGGCAGTCGCGGTACGCGTGATAGGCGTCCCCTTTGCCCGCCTTGCGGCAACGGTGGCAAAGGGGCTTCGCCTTCATGTTGTCCCTGTCGAACCCCACAGGCGGTGCCGCGTGCACACCCACCCGATGGCCTCGCGGATGCTGCTTACCGCGCGGTTGCGGCTGCTGCTGTCGCTGGACCGCACCCGCACGATTGTCTCGCACGAGCGCCTTCAAGGCGGCGATCTCGTCGAGAAGAACGGCGTACTCGGACGACGTGATAAGCGCGGAGGGATTACCGCCCGCCCCCAGCGTCTGCTTCTCACGCACTGCCACCCCATCGTCCGACTGCGCCCAGGCCTGAAAGATAGCCACGACGAGCGCCTGGAGCGAGCGGAGAGTCACCCCGCCGAGGTCACCCGCAAGCGGGTACCGCACCTTCACCGCCGCGTAGAAGATCGGGTCGAGGCGGTTGTAGAGCGACAGCTTGCGGGTCTCGTCGGTGGGCTGCCAGTCAGGAGCGCGGTTATCCCGCACCAGACGTTGCTCACGAGCCAAGATGGGCTGCGGGTCAACGCCTGCGGGATAACGTAGAGCCGCGTGCTCCTGCTGGTGGCTCTCACGTAGCGCGGCCGGCACGCTCCCCTTTATAATGTCGATAAGGGCGCGACGTCCATCTCGATCAGCCGAAGAGTCCGTACCGCGAAGCCAGGTGTCCGCCACGGAGTTGCGCTCCACGACGAGGGCCAACACGTCGTAGAGAAGCCCATTAACCTTCTCGATAACCAGAGAGGTGGGGTCGTCGAGGTCAAAGGGAGCCAAATCCAGCCCAGCGGACTGAAACTCGGTACGAAGCTGCACCACCAGCTCGGAGAGGCGGTCCGCGTCGTCAGTACCACGATAATGATGTTTCTTGGAACCAAGGATATCCTCGCGGATACCCTTGGCCCAAGCCCGATGTAAACGCCCCTTGTAGACCATGTCGACCGCGGCATGTTGGTCAACAAGGTGCTTCCGCAACGCGACAGCGGTGTCGCTGTTGCTGGAAGCAGCAGGGGGCACCACAGGCGGGGTGCTAGCGGTTGGGGTGTCCCGAACCGCATCTATAAGCCGTATTGAGGCGTCCAAGTCGGAGTCCTTCAACAGGCGTTTGCGAGCTCGTGTAGATGCTGCCATACTGTAGAAAGCCAGAGAAAAGATGATGCGCGGCTGCACGTTTGGGTGTTGTGGCGGAAATGGAGGGCAGGCGTAACGGCGGAACGTGCGGAGAGGCGAAACAAGCGTGGGGCACCTGCAAATGTCGTCGTGGTCAAAGGTGTCCGGAGCACCAGCCCAAAGTACGTAAACCAGCGGGATCAGGGCAGGTAAGATAACGTAAATGAACATTGCCAAAACCGAGCAATAGCAACGCGCGGTGCCCATGACTCGCAGCCGCAAAAAAGACGTCTACCGTAAAGCCATGTCCCAAATCCTAGTCGCACCCAAACGCGCAAGTGCGCACCACCTCTTCAAGCGGCTGCTTAGCCAATCATGGCCAAGATAGCAAGTGGAATGAAAACGTGGATGGGGCCACGACCTACCGGAATATCCAAGTACACTAGATATCAGAAAGTCCCGTACTCGTGTGGATAAACTGTATAAGATAAATAAACCCTAAGCTAGATATACCCGGAACGGTCTCGGACGGTCTCGGAGTCTAGCTTACCTGTGACACAGCGTGTGTCACAGTACGAACCTACAGATCAGTCAGCAGTCCAGTGTTGGTCCTAGGGATCTGTCATAGGGGCCTGACCGGGACTCCCAGTCAGGGCTGCCTATACAGATTTCAGCATCTTTTTGACTGCGAAACCCGTGTGCGTCACTGCACAACTTTCTTTGCCTGCGTGCATATATATACTCACTATATATATATATATCACACTTTCTTTCAGGTTATGGGTTACCAGGGCTTACCACTAGCTGGTGACTGCTCACGTTCATTTTCGCTATCATTCTGATCCCGCGCAACGCGGTATTCAGTGACGCAACGTTGCTACCCATCCAGCCGGCCGACACAGTGACGCAACGTTGCGCATCGCCGCCATCTCCCCGTACATGTTGCAACGGCATCGGCTATTATTTATTTGAGCGTAACGCCCAATCTTTTTTCGTGCGCAACGCACGTTTACCTCCACCATTCCCGACTACGTCCTCCCCGACATGTCAGCAGCCGCCAACGCACCTCTTGACAGTAGGCTTCGGGCTGCCCGCGCCTCTGGCGAGAGGTCCCCCCATTCTACCCCTGCTTCGAGTCCTGGCGGGGATGAGGCCTCCGACCCCATCATTCGGATGTCCACTTTGCGGAGCCGCCCAACGCCGATAATATATTAATAAAACATTATTTTACGTCGATGAGTAAGGCAATGCCTTCGGAACGATCTACTCGAGTCTGTTCCCCTCATACATGACAGTCTGCAAAGGCAGGAAGCATTCCACAGAGCATGGAAGCATGGGTGACAAGGCACTAATTAAGCGTGTCTGCCACCAGCGTCGGAAAAAACATCAGCAGGTCGTGGAGCTGATGCACGATGGTGATGGAGGCGGAGTGGGCGGTGGTGGTGATGAAGTGAGAAAAAAGCCCAGGGGTGCTCCGGCCCCTGGGCCGGTGGTGCCCCCGCAGGGCCGGGGCCCTACGGGGCCCCAACCCCATGGGGGCTGAGGGGAGGGTGGCTGGGTGGGGGTTCACATAGTTGCCTAGCACTTCCCTTGCGGCCTTTACAACCTCATTTTCTTTCCTATTTTTCGTGCAAAGTTCCTGAATGCTGGGCGCTTCCTCTATGGTGCCACTCTCAGGTGGGACTCCCGTTTCATGTAATATGCATCTTTCCCTTGCATGACGCCTACACATCCTGGGCATTTTTTTCAAGAGTGTCTTCACCCCACGATGTGGAACCCCGATCCCTTTCAGCACCTTGCCAAAGCCTTCTGGTAAGTATCCCATGATAGCAAGTTCCTCCGGCCACTCCACCGCATTAAGGAAGGGGGTTCCTCCTGCATTCCTGTGCTCGCCATCCAAGTGTGCTCCAGGGTACTGGTCTCGTTGCTCCACATTATTCCTGCCCCCAACCCACGGGCATAACCGGGGTGGCAACAGACAGTCTCTCTCATTAAGGGCTTGCTCAATCATATCCGGGTGCAGGCCCGTTTCTTTGAGCAGTTTGGGGGTAATCTTTTCATGCGGGACTACATTTATGAACCATTGAAGCAGCTTGTATTGCAGTTTCTCATTGTCAAGTTTCTTACTGACGGGGCATCCCATGCTCTCACTATCCATGGACATTATGACTACATCTGAGTACTTATCTTTGTAACATCCCTCCCCTGGCATTGTGTAGGGTCCTTTACCTGACCAGTAATCATGTGGGATGAACGGTATGGTCCCCCTTGGGTATTTGAAGATTAACTTAAAACCTTTTCCTGTCCACTTTTTGAGGTTCTTTGGAGATAATGGCAGGATCCAGATTCCCTCGAATCCCTCTGAAGTCCTGGCCGCCTCTAAGCCACGGGACAATGTCTGCATAACAGCAGATGCTTCCCTTAGGACCCCACCATCAAATGGTGGGTTTCCATAGACCTTTTTCCCTTTTCCAGTGACACTGTTGATATATGCATCTCTTGCAAGTCCATCCCATCCTATTTTTCCTTTGTGGCAAAAGGGTCGCAGCGCCTCTTTCATTGCTGCCGTGGGAATGCACCTCCTTGATTTGATTCCTGGGTGTGAGTTTACAGGGTTACAGAAAAGCTCACATCCGTCCTTTCCTAAGCCTCTCTCATCTATGATGATGTCTAATGAATCTCTTCTTATTGCATAACAATTCTTCGGGTCACCCGACTCAGTATTACATGCTATAAGTGCTGAGTGGATATCATTGGCCCGTTGTGTGTAATTACTGATCGATGTCTGGGGTGTATCAGCTGTCAGCCTATGCCACTCAACTAACTTCCAGAATTCTTTCTTTTTGATGTACTGTAGGTCTTGGAAGTTGTGACACCCATCGTTGTTTATGCCGATGGGTGCAGCGGCTACTGCTACAGTACCTTTCCTGGTATTTGATAGTCTGTACATGCTAGCCTCTGGAACAGCAAGCGGTCTGGAGGCTGTTAGGTCCTTGTCTATTTCTGCTAGGGGGAAAATTTCAGCGGCTCTGGTGGTGCCACCCCTTGTGTTTCTGCCTTCTATTATCAATCTCGGGTCTCCTGCAGTGGCTTTTTTGATAGTCTCTTTTATTTCCTCCTGTTGGTTTTCTCTTAGCTGATGTAGTTCATTTCCTTCTCCTGGGCAGTTCAGTTGGATATGTTTATAGGTGCACAGTGCTGTTGTGCCACACTTCTGGCAGGTCGGGCTTTCTCCCATTCCCATCCTGTGTGCTCTATGAGGGGATGCTTGTATGTAGGCCTGTGAGTTCTCTGCACCGTATAGGCCGTGAAATACTTAGATGCAAGTTTTGATATATCCTTGATTGGTTTCACGTGATTTTCCTCCAATAGTCTGAGTCCATTCATGTCTTTCCATTTTTTGTGATGGCTCAATCTTTGGAGCCTCCTAATATGGTTCCTGATGCCTCCTGTTATGGATTGTTCATGAAAGAGGAGGGGAAAATCTAAATCTCCGTCTTCATCGAATCTAAGCTGTCTTCCGCTGTATCTAAATGCCGCTCTTTTGGCCGTTCTATCTACTTTGTCATGGAGCCTATCGTTATTGTGCCCTCTGAGGAGTTTCGCTTGTCCTGTTGTGTTGTAAAATCCTAATTCTTCCAAAATCGCTCTAATGGCTACCAAGTCCCTTCTGTTTGGCTCTTGCATAAGGTCCCTGGCATTTAGGGTTCCAGGGTCACGGTTTACAGCATTGATAGTTGCCATAGAGTCAATTACATGGGTAAGGGGAACCAAGGTGTTCAGAATTTCATGCTTCCGATCTTGACGTAGCTTTCTGAGACCCAAAATTTCTGCGGTGGTGGAGCTAGGTTTATGGATGTTATCTATGATTCCTGCTGTAGGTGAGGTAATAGGCGTCTCCCTTGGTATGTTATGTTTGCTCATGATTGGTGTTGAGTCTCCCTCCTCAAATCTCATGTATGCTGCTCCGCAACTTGCAAAAGATGAGCTTTTGTAGAGCGATCCGTCACTTGCAAAATCAAAGCTAACCCTATGATCTGCGCTGTCATGCACCGTGCCCTGTTCCTCATCTTCTGATGCACTCGGGCAGCTAAATTCACTGTTATCCGCTGCACATGAGTTGTTGCACCTTGCTCTGAAAAGGTCTTTGAGCCTATTTTCAACATATGCTAAGTATATCTCGGCTCCCGAACCTTCTCCTGTGTTGATCCTTGCTGTACTGTTGGCATTCATTCTCAAAATGTTTTGGTCCACCGGCATCAAAGTTGTACCATCCTGCAGTATCTGATATTCATTAACTAGTAAAGTCTTCAGTCCTGTTTTGTCCGGTCTGTATATCCCTTCTTGATCCTTGGTGTACTGTTCCAATTGTAAAGTACCTAAGCCGGTGTCTTGTCTCTGGACTTTGACTAGCTCTATCCCTTCCTGGCCCATTCCTGTCCCTTTCCAGCACATCATACCCTCCTCCGGAGCTTGTGGAGTGTCTCTGTATTTGGATTTAACTCCTATACTGGCTTTTACTCCGTTTTCGCAGTAAGATTAATGTCGATTTTCCCCCCAATAACCGCCGGTTTTGACCCCTTAGACACCCCTACGCAAGGCATTCGATAGCTTAAATTGTGCCTAACGATGTCAGGAATAATTTGGTTCCCACCACATGCACATTTGTCTGGATATACACATTTCAAAAGTTGAAACCTAGGCATACATGTTGTGGAAGTATTTAATGTCATGCCAGCATAGGAGTTAACCTTCCGCAGCTCTACTCCTGACTCATCACAGATAACTTGTGTCTGAACAAGGGCTGAAAACCATGATGGGGGTTCTGTTCCTTGCAGGCTATGCTTTGCCCGTAGTTCTTCCCAACTAAGCATAAGCCCTCCACATGGCTGAAGAAAGGAACCCATGTATCTAAGATTCCGTGTTGCCACTAACATACTTATCTTCTCATACACAGGTTTCGGGAGTGACGAGTAAAGGAAGGTCTGTAGTTCCTCGTAATCCTGAAGAGTGGAATGCTTTGTGTCAATAGAGTAGCCATATTTTGACAGTATGTAGCTCACCCTTTTGAACCAGTTCCCACTTTTGTCAGTGGATATATAATAAAACATTTACGTCGATGAGTAAGGCAACGCCTTCGGAACGATCTACTCGAGTCTGTTCCCCTCATACATGACAGTCTGCTAAGGCAGGAAACATTCCACAAAGCGTGGAAGCAAGGGTGACAAAGCACTAATGAAAGCGTGTCTGCCACCAGCGTCGGAAAAAACATCAGCAGGTCGTGGAGCCGATGCACGATGGAGATGGAGGCGGTGTGGGCGGTGGTGGTGATGAAGTGAGAAAAGCCCAGGGGTGCTCCGGCCGGTGGTGCCCCCTTAGGGCCGGGGCCCTAAGGGGCCCCAGCCCCGTGGGGGCTGGGGGGAGGGTGAGGGTTCACATAGCTGCCTAGCATTTCACCTGCTGCCTGTACCGCCTCGGTTTCTTTCCTATCCCCCATGCAGAGCTCCTGAATACTGGGTGCCTCTTCTACAATGCCACTTTCAGGTAAGGCTCCCGTTTCATGCAATATGCATCTTTCCCTCGCATGACGCCTACACATCCTGGACAATTTTTTCAAGAGTGTCTTCACCCCCCGATGTGGAACCCCGATCCCTTTGAGCACCTTGCCAAAGCCTTCTGGTAGGTACCCCATAAGAGCAAGTTCCTCCGGCCATTCCACCGCATTAAGGAAGGGGGTTCCTCCTGCGTTCCTGTGCCCGCCATCCAAGTGTGCTCCAGGATACTGGTTTCGTTGTTCCTCATTATTCCTGCCCCCCACCCACGGGCACAATCGGGGCGGCAACAGACAATCTTTCTCACTAAGGGCTTGCTCAATCATATCCGGGTGCAGACCCGTTTCTTTGAGCAATTTGGGGGTGATCTTTTTATGCGGGACTACATTTATGAACCATTGAAGCAACTTGTATTGCATTTTCTCATTATCAAGTTTCTTACTAACAGGACACCCCATGCTCTCACTATCAATGGACAATATGACCACATCTGAGTACGTATCTTTGTAACATCCCTCCCCTGGCATTGTGTAGGGCCCTTTACCCGACCAATAATCATGTGGAATGAAAGGTATGGTCCCCCTTGGGTACTTGAAAATTAGCTTAAAACCCTTACCTGTCCACTTTTTGAGATTCTTTGGCGACAATGGCAGGATCCAAATTCCCTCAAATCCCTCCGAAGTCCTGGCCGCCTCTAGGCCACGGGACAACGTTTGCATAACAGCAGATGCTTCCCTGAGAACTCCCCCATCAAAGGGTGGGTTCCCATATACCTTTTTCCCTTTTCCCGTTACACTGTTGACATATGCATCTCTTGCAAGTCCATCCCACCCTATCTTCCCCTTGTGGCAAAAGGGTCTCAACGCCTCCTTCATAGCCGCCGTGGGAATGCACCTCCTTGACTTGATTCCTGGGTGGGAGTTTACAGGGTTACAGAAAAGCTCACATCCGTCCTTTCCTAGGCCTCTCTCATCTACGATGATATCTAATAGGTCTCTTCTTATCGCATAACAATTCTTCGGGTCACCCGACTCAGTATTACATGCTATAAGTGCCGAGTGAATATCATTGGCCCGTTGTGTGTAATTGCTGATCGATGTCTGGGGTGTATCAGTTGTCAGCCTATGCCACTCAACTAACTTCCAGAATTCTTTCTTTTTAATGTACTGAAGGTCTTGGAAGTTGTGACTGCCATCACTGTTCGTGTCTATGGGCGCAGCAGCTACTGCTACAGTGCCTTTCCTAGTATTTGACAACCTGTACATGCTAGCCTCTGGTAGAGCAGCAAGTGGTCTAAAGGCTGTTAAGTCATTGTCTATTTCTGCTAAGGGGAAGATTTCGGAGGGGCTGATGATGCCCCCCCTTGTGTTACTGCCTTCTATTATCAATCTCGGGTCTCCCGCTGTGGCTTTTCTGATGGTTTCTTTCATTTCCTCCTGCTGGTTTTCCCTTAACTGGTGTAGTTTATTTCCTTCCCCTGGGCAATTCAGTTGGATGTGTGTGTAGGTGCATTGTGTTGTTGTGCCACACGTCCGGCAAGTCGGGCTTTCACCAATTCCCATCCTATGTGCTCTATGTGGGGATGCCTGTAGGCCTGTGAGTTCCCTGCACCTATAAGCTGTGAAGTACTTGGATGCAATCTTTGATACATCCTTGATTGGTTTCACATGATTATCCTCCAATAGCCTGAGTGCCCTGCCTTGTCCATGCATGTCTTTCCACTTTTTGTGGTGGCTCAATCTTTGGAGTCTCCTAATGTGGTTCCTGATGCCTCCCGTTATGGATTGTTCATGAAAGAGGAGCGAAAAATCTAAATCCCCGTCTTCATCGAATCTAAGCTGTCTCCCGCTGTATCTAAATGCCGCTCTTTTGGCCGTTCTATCTACTTTGTCATGGAGCCTATCGTTATTGTGCCCTCTGATCCATTTAATCAGGAGTTTCGCTTGTCCTGTTGTGTTGTAAAATCCTAATTCTTCCAAGATCAGTCTAATGGCTATCAAGTCCCTTCTGTTTGGCTCTTGCATAAGGTCCCTGACAGTATTTAGGGTTCCAGGGTCACGGTTTACAGCATTGATAGTTGCCATAGAGTCAATTACATGGGTAAG